>VZTL01065567.1:0-37851 GCA_013400535.1 Scopus umbretta | reverse complement strand
AGCTCATTTCAAGAGACTAATTTAACTTGAGTTGATGCTCCATAGATCATTCAGCAGCCAGAGTACATTGTGCTCTATGATCCAGCTGATCCTCACCACATAAACCAAGCCAGACTGGGTCATGGCATGCAAGGCCATCAGGAAGCTGAACTTGCCATAATCAGTGATCTTAACTCAGTGGTCTGTGCTGCAATGGGTTAAGTCATTGGTGATGACTCATAGGAAAATAGAGTGATTCACAGGAGGTGATCTAGTTCACCCCCTGCTAGGAGACACTGACCCTCCCTATGTCAATCCTGACACATCTGTTTAGCCTGGATTTAAACACCTCAGAAGGCTGAGGAACCTTTTAAAATGGGCTTGATTGCTTGTGGACATACATAGTTCCCCTGCTGCCTGTGCTAAATGAAAGGTGACAGCTATTGTGAGAATGGGAGGATTCTGTGTTTTCCACTTAAAAGGTTATTCCACCATTCTGAAATGTGCTTCAATTGCAGTTTGGAAAAAAAATTTGGAAAAAAATTTTTGGAAAAAAATTTCCCTCACATCTTTTTTCCCCTCAAAAATGTTCTGGTTTTGGGCAGTAAAACATATACTTGTATCAGACTAAAACTAAAATTAATAAACACTTGCACAAAACTCATAAGTCATAACTTTTTGTTTCTGTGCTTGAAAGACTTCTTTAATAAACATACAAATATATGAAAAGACATTTATTGAAACTGGGGGGGGAACCACAGTTTTGACAGAATTGTGTTATTCACCATGAAACTGTCCAGCCATTTCCACCCCAGTGCTCTGTCCAGAGCCAACACCAGCAGTAGCATTACACATAGTTCATCCTTAGCCCTTGGGCAGAGTCTAACCCTTGACGGCTGTACTTATCCCTATACCAGGTGCATTGCCAGTCTTCCTTGCAAAGCTGGAGGATACTGTGGAACATGTTATAACTGGCAGGTTGTAACTTTCTGTTCCCACTAATCATGTCAAATGCCTCTGAGATCATTGCAGGATGGCTCTGCCACTTGGCCAGGGTCTGTGAGCTCCTTTCCAACACCTACAGGCTCTACCCAACTCTAGGGATGCTGTGGCACATCACTGTTTAAAACAGTTACTACTCTGCCAGTCTGAGTCTTCAGGCTAAACCCAAGACAGAGACAGTTGCAGCAGCTCTGCCAGGCACACTTTCCTCTCACCCTGGCTTTTATTTATACACTCACAAATGGCACTGCTTCCTTGCAGGCTGGCAAAGGACGTTGGCATAGCAACTTTATGGTTGTTCAGTGCTGGTCAGGAAAGGCAGAGCCCTGCCAGCTTCACTGGCACTTGGTGGACACTGTAACAATAGCACTGGGCAAGAGTGGCCACAGAAACAGATTTTATAACCACCCTCATCCACTATTATGCCTTGGGATTACCAGGTGGCCTGAGAACCACATTACCAACTTGCAGAGGGTTTGCGGTCTGCCCAGGGTGTGAATACACTCATAGAAGGGATAGCAACTCATAGCTGCAGCCAAGGAAAGGCTATAGCCAAGCAGCTCCAAGTGACACGACTTCTATAGATCCTTCTTTTGAAGGCAAATATATGTATCAAAAAGGTCCTTAGGCTGCATTTTGAACATATGCTTGTGCAAGCCTCTGGGCATAGCTATTCATGTTGCCTCCTTCTGGGGACACAATGGGAGGAGCCATGAGGGATTTGAAAAGGTGCAGCTGACATTTATATTAAGCTGTGTGGGAGACGCAGACCACATCCCAGACTAACAAGGCTGGGAAGACATGTCTAGCCTTGTAAATACTTAAGTGAAGAATCTACTGCATTTGGCAAATGCATGTCTGACTCTCATGCTACTTCTGTGCCATCCATTGCTCCAGCTCATGCCAACCACTATCACCATGCTTGGAAAGCTGAGATAGGATCTGAAATCTTAAAAGGGGGGAGGGGGAGGGAAGTAAAAGTCTAGTTATCAAATGGATTGCAGAATAAAGACAAGCTAATCACATCTATCTTGCTATTTGAGAATCCAATGAAGACGATGCAAATGGCAGGTGATTAGGACACGTAAAGCAGCCTCTTGCCATGGTGAAAGTACTGAACACAATAGAGATGATGCTGATGATGACAGTTGCTTTCCTCTGGCCTCAGAACTGAAAGCTTTCTACAGAAGAGTGTATTTATTATAACCCCAGTGAGACACAGA
This sequence comes from Scopus umbretta, assembly GCA_013400535.1. Lineage (NCBI taxonomy): Eukaryota > Metazoa > Chordata > Aves > Pelecaniformes > Scopidae > Scopus > Scopus umbretta. The sequence continues at coordinate 35,647 of VZTL01065567.1, read as the reverse complement.
GAACCAGAAAAGGGGCCTGGGGCAGGAGATAGAGTACTTGGTTTGCTCTCCAATGCACTGTCCTGCAGGCAGGCAGGCAGACTGGAAGGAAGAAGAGATTAGATAGAGAAGAGATGTATTGTCTTCTGGCCTCTCTCTTTCTATGTTATTTATCAGCTTCTCTTCTCGCATAATTTGTATACAGTATAATTTAAAGCAAAACAAAGCCTGTGGAATGATTTGTGCTCTTATGGATTCTTAATTCAAGCGGGACAACAGATAATGTCTCTCAAAATGCTGCTACTGTGCTTTACAGCAGTAGCCAATTAATTACTGCAGGGATGGTGCTTCCTCATCTCTTAAATACCTCATCTCTTAAATAAATCTCCTGTGTCCAGTGACAGAGAGAGTTCTTATTCCAAAGGCAAAACACAGAGGGACAGCTCCCTACTGGAAAAATAGTTTTGTCTACCATGGGAGAGGTGTTCTGATGCCAGGAACAACCTAGCCAGGCACTGCAGAGAACACATTGTGCTCGTTAAATTTGTGTTGCATGTTGCATTGTTAGCCTTGTCTAGCATCCCTTCTTCATGTGCTCAGGCTACAGAGACAATGGAATTTGATAGTTGGTAAGACCTGAAATATTCACTGCTTTGTCTTGATGGCTGGACTCTGTGCTGGTGGAAAGCAGTGGGTAATCCTGTTTCTAAAGACAGGCTCCCAGTTGACCAAACAGAGCACATCTGCTGTTAACAGGTCTTTAGGAAAGCTCAGCTCCAACTGAGACATCAAAATATTGACTAAGTTTCTCAGTGTCCTACAAAAGGCCTGGCCATAGCCATCGATGTGTAATAGTAACTCCATCAATATCACCCTTGGGTCAATAAACTTTTGTCATTATTTCAATAGAAATTAAAATCTCTGATTAGTTTTATATCTGTTTGTTTTACAACAATACATTAAGAATGTTCCGCCCTTGACAACCAATGAAACAAAGTATGCAGTGGGGTTTGGGCTGATTTCTAGCCTTTGAAGTTAAGATAGGTATCGAAATCTGTCTGCAGTTTCCTCTGTAACAGTTTGTTGTAGGAAAAAAAAAGAGAGTTTGCATGTTATGCTCTGATTCTAATACAGAATTCTCTCTAAACCTATTGTAGAGAAAATAAATCCTTACTGCTGAAAGAAATGCTCAGCTTGGGCATTTTATAGCTTTTTTTTTCTAAGATGCAAATGGGGATTAATGAATAACCTCTCACTGCAATCAATGGCAGCTGGGTGCCCAACCGCATGTGGTGTCTTTGAAATTTTTCAAATGAACTAAGGCTGACTGCAGTCAGTGGGAGTTGTTCCACTAAAAACAGCATATTTGGGATTGGAACTGCAAGAAAAAAGATGACCATGAATAACAATACATACCAGCTGAAAAACTCACAGCTTTTTGCTAGCCTATCTCATCTCTGCTTCTTTGTGCTCTTAGATAAATTACGTAAGCTTGTGAAACTCTTAAGGGGTTTATCTCTGCACCCACTTTGCAATGCAGTAAATTGTGAAACAGAGGTCAAATCCATATGTCTTCTCCAGAGCAGTGGCAGATTACTGGGAGGCACAAGAAAAGTGCCCAGGGGTCCTGACTCACTTTCAAATGAGAAGAATGAACTAATGAATGGAAAGAAACAAGATCATAATAAATCTTGTTCTGAAGTCTTTAATAATGAAGCTTTATTGTAAATCCATCGCAAAGAAACACTAATATGGAGCCACCAAATAGGTCAGGTTAATTACATTATCTGAAATTGGTGTGATACCTCCAGCCTTCATAAAAAAAGTAATCAAATCCCCCAGAAGTGTGAGAGATTTTTTTTTAATTAGTTGAACATAAAACCTCTGTGCTAACACCTCACAGTATTCGTCTAGCTTAGCTAGGATGACACATTTTACCTCATATTTGACAAAATATGACATTTACAAGGTAAGTAGTAATTAGGGCTGCTTGTCTGTGTGCCAATTTGCATCCTATATGGTTAGCACATCATAATGTCATAGAAAACCTCTTCACTGGCTATACAAACTTTGCTGCAAAAAAGACATTTAAGGGACTTGCAGTTAGTACCTCCCTTCATTTTGTTCTTTATGTGCAGCCCATGATCTCTGTTGCGTGTTTCATACTCAGGCAGGCATGCTAAACAGGATAACCACCTTTAATACAAGACTCTGTTGGCTGGTTTAAAGGGGAGGAGGGAGCTGGGGTGTGTTCCCAGCCCTTGCTACGACTCCCTGGGTGACACTAGGGAAAACACTGAAACCTTTTTCACCTCACTCCCTTGCTCCAGTGCTGGAACCTCTCTTGTTTGCAGCTCAGGTTTCATTTCACTCCCAAAATCTCCCCTCTGGCACCCAAATTCTCCCCAACCCTGCATTTCTAGCAAAATCCCCAAACTTGCAAGACCTTTGTGCTTCCTAGATCTGGGAGAACATGGTCCATGTCCCAGGAGTGTCAAGTTGAGAGCATAAGGCACACAGCCAGGGATGCACCAGAGATGTACCTCCATTTTTGTATCCAGCTGATGCAGTTTTAACATTAAACATCAATGGGAACATATCCACAGCTCTAAACACAAACACTCCTATAGATTGTGCCATGCTTGGGATCAGCCACAGTTCCTCTTTCTGAGTGTCCTTTGGTTTTTCTTTCAGACTTAACCATCTGAATGGGGTTGGCCAAAAACTGTTTTTGAGAGGAAATTGCCTTTTCAAAAGGAACAAACATTTCCCTTTAACAAATTAATTCCTTTTGAAGTATCCTCCTGGTAGGTTTCATGTTTTGAAAACTTGAAGCATTTCTCAATTTTCAGAAAAGGTTTGTTCTCACTTTTCATCCAACATACACCTTTCCTAGGAACTGTTATTGTATTATTGCAATACAATATCTATCCTTGTCTGTAAAAAATCAGTGAAGATATGTATTACTGAGTTACATTAAAACATCTATTTATACTTTTTCCACTTCAAGCAAACAGCACTTTTACCTGCCCTGCTGCGCATTCCCCAGCAGTGATTCCAGCAGACTTGCACTCACTGGCAAGATGCTAATAGCATCACTGAGGTTCCTGCACCTAGAAAAGGTTTGTTTAAGGCTTCAGTAATTGCTTTGAGCTCCACAGACTAATAATTGCCAGGCAGGAGAGCTGTGAGTCACTAAGGCACTCTAATCCTGTGACCTGCAAAAGTACCTGGAGGAGGCAAAGGTTATTTAAGAAAGAAACATTTTTCCTTTCTGGTTAAATCCAATTTCTTTGTGTTGCTTTGCCAGTCAATGTGTAGTCGACAGAGGAGTGCAGAGTGTGATATATAAAAATGGTAGGTGTTATTACTAAGCATATTAAACTGACAAGAAAAACACAGGGCTCAGAGACAGCTGAAAGGCACTTTTAAGTCTCAACAAGAAAAAGAAGCTTGTGACATACTCTTTCTTGACCCAAGGTTGTACAAATGAATGTCAGAGGTCCAAGGACAGATGAAGTCCACAACGTTAAAAGACAGCTAAAGAGGAGGGCTGGACAATTTTTCAAAAGTCAGGTTTTGGAAAAGTAAGTGGGAACTTAATAGGTTCTATGAAAAATAAAAGAAAAGGGAAAAAAAATATTGGTTTCTATAAATAATTGTGGGTGGGGAAAATACTGGGGAGGGAGAAGATCTAACAGAAAAACTTGGCACATGAACAAAAACTATATGCTAGCCATTAATAAATTCAGACTGGAAAATTGAAGGATGTTTTCAGCCATCAAAGGAACAAAATTCTGGAACAGGCTTGCACAAGGAGCAGCAGGAGGAAGAGAGGTAACTGGATCTAAGCTCAAGGCTAAAGCATGGAGAAAGAAAGTAGCTTCCCCAGTCACATAGGCGAGTCTGTGGCCCTAGTCCTGCAGACCAACCATGTCCTGAGGGTCAGAGACCTTTTGGTGATGCAATGGCACCACCCTGGTCCCAGGGGACCTCAATATTGGGGGAGATGGGTGTGGACTTGGAGTGAAGTGCCCACTAGATACTGTCCATCCTTCTCGAATCACCTCCCTCAAAGACTGACATGACTTTTCCACCCCAATATTTAATTTTCTTTAACTACTAGGTCAAAGAACACTTTGTCAGGTCACAGCAATTCTGGTTGCTGCCTTTTTGACCTCATTTTAATTACATCAGTGTGAAATGGTGATGAATCTGAGAGATGAACTCCAGGATTAGACATCAAGAAGTTTCATCAAAAAGTAGGTTTCTCAGAGAAACTCTGGTCCCTGGTTTATAGCGTGACACTTACCTGAAGGGGTGCTGGCTCAGTTTATTTCTGCTCTCATTTATCCCATAGCATGGGGCACCTCCTCACCAGTATGCTGGGACTAATGAAGAGGGATTTTTGAACAATGGATTTTTTTTTTATCACTGGAGAAAGTTCAGGAAAAAACCCAATAAAGTTATTTTACAATAATCTGAAACTTTTTTTAAAAAATCAAGAAAAAAACTGACAAAAATGTGTAGGGCCAAATTCAACATTTATGGCTTTTTCTGTTTTAAAAATTGAAATTAACTTGGAATTGAAGCATTTCAAAAGGAAAAACATTTCAAATGGAAAAACTGAAATATTTGCATTCAATCTGGAAAATTAAATGTTTTGACCAATTTTTCTTAACGCTTCCCTCCCTCCTGCCCCAGTCCGCCAGACTCTTTTGCCTGACCAGTGCCATTTTTTGCCATTAAAACAGGTTTGCACAAAGCAGTTTTCACAGTTCTTCAAAATAATTTTGGACAACTTCAAGACGGAACTTCTATTCTCTAGGGGAATCATGAACAGAGAATGACCCTAGGTTCATTTCTTTATCCTTTTCCACAAGGTTTAAATATCCACTCCATGCATCTAGGGAGAGCTCCCAGCAAGTGGGCACCCTCCCTCTGTCAAAGCTCACAGAGACAGCTACTTGAGAAGCACATCAGAAGAGCCAGGCACTAACATTCAAGATATGAGATCAAGCTGATCTACGTTAGGGGTTTTTTTGGGGTGATAGATGGAGGAACGCAGCTATGGGCTCTGCAGAGGTGTTGAATGAAGCAGGACTTGAAGGAGACTTTTGCCCTGGTGGACACCAGGACTTCTGAGTTAGAACAGCTAGTTTCAGAGATTTCTTGACTCCCTGCATAAGCCTGGTGACCATCTAGCTTGCTCTCCTTTTTTATGTTCCCTGGCCAAGATCACTAATGAAATGACTATTACTGTTATTTCGGGGAAGGGTGGGTATACCAAGTGATTTATCTAATGTTTGCAACAACAATAAACATGCAAATCTGGGAGACAAAAGGACTGTATGAGATCCTCTCCTACTCCTGCAAGTAGGTTGCAAAGGGAATTTTTGCAAGCTTCTTTTTTTTTTTAAATGTGTCTTTTTAGGATTCATCAGAACACAGATATAGCCAAAAACATCCACTCAGAGCTTAGATCAACATGGAGTATCACTGGGTCAGTCCTCTGCACCTAAAGATCAGTTTTCCAGGGACATGTAGATTAGGGATACTGAGGAATGGCCCTTTTAGATGTATAAGCAACAGAGCAAAACCAAACTCCAAATCCGAACAAGATGTTCACAGATCAGAAAGAAAACTAAGCCCACTACCAAATGAGTCTGGAGGTGGCTGATTTATTAAATTTTAAGTGATAAAAAATTCATGCCTGTCACCTGAAGACTCTCTGTTACTTCAAAGAGGTTTTGCTTTGAGACTGAAAATGAAATTGAAAGTAAAATATTTGGAAAAAGAAGTGCAGAGAGCATTTCAAAAACGATTGAAGGAGATGTTTGTGTAATAGTCAGCAAGAGACACCACTTGGCTTTTTGCTCAGCTACATTGCTAAGACTCATGCAGAGCCCAATATTAAAGACTACGTTAAATAAACTCCAGAAATAATGTTAGATGTTCACCATGGGACTGGTAAAATGTGTAGCTATTCTGCATAAGAAAAGACTCCTCTTTAAATGCGAAGGCAGTCTTCAGCTCAATTTACTGATTCAAATAGGGCAGCTCAGAGTCAGAGTGAATACAGAAAATGTTTTCTTATATGCAAATGAGAGATCACATTATTTCATAGAAGTAACTGTGCTAGTTGGAAATTAACAAATGTTTCCAGATCCATGTTAAAGGCAAAAAAAGCTCATCCAGTGTTCCTGGATAAAAATGACATTAGTTGAAAGTTTGATTCTATTCTCTAATGAATTTTCCTGTTGCATTTAATTAATAAATACTTATATCTAAGAGAAATCAGTATCCCTTCAAATTAGGGCATTACTTACAAATATGTTAATGTTTTAAGACTAGTTCTTAAGAAAGCCATACATTGCCCTTATAATGGCTGTCAGAGTGAAGAACATTAAGAAACCCTTAATGGATGTTATAGCAACTGTTGTGCAGGATATTGTTGTGAGGTAAGTAAATGCCTGGATCCATCCTCTACCAGGAGCCCTTTAAAACCAAATACCTACTGGCATATCTTCATGATGATTCAAATACACAGGTCTTACAGTAAACACCATTAGGTCATATTTAAGAACCACCCTGAGATATGGTATTTGTCTGATACCTGCCACATTTTATCATTTCAAGGCCAGGCAGGATAGGTGGAAGCAGTTGTGCCAACCACAGGGCATCCAGGCCAGTCTAAGTGTGATTTCCCTCTGGGTCACCTCCGAGTCATTGCAAAGGTGCTCCAGAGGGCAACAGATGGATGGTCTTTGACTGTACTTGACCTCTAAACTTGTCCTTGAGGCTGCTTTTACAATACAGCAGATACATCACTTTGATGCTGCCTGAGACTCTTTAAAAAGGGCTTCAAGGATATTTTTTATCTTGTTCCTGGTAAAGAAAGGCAAGGAAATGAAAGCACTGCAAGATCAAGCCAAGATGTGAATGTACCTTCCTGAGCAGTGTCTCTGTCACTGGTCCTGCTAATGCAACACATACCCACAGCCAGGCTGTGGATGGTGTTTACACCATCAAGCATCAATGAGTGCTGCAGGATCCAGGCTAGTCCTTATCAAAGTCAAGCTGATTACTTTAATTAGTTTTGTTTCCTCCTAGCTCCCTATCTCTTTACTCCACTTGTTATGGTAACCAAATTGAATTGTAAGTCATTAACCTCAATCATAACCCAGNCCCATCCCGCCAGGGCAGGGGGAGGGTGAGCGAGGGGCTGTGTGGTGCTTAGTTACCGATCGGGGTTAAACCACAACAAAAGTCCACCATAAAATACCATTTTTTTGCCAACTTGACTTGAAATAATTAACATGAGTGGTAGAAAAATAACTCCCACTCATCATGCCTGTCTGGGGAATATGGCACAGAAGCAGACACCACTTGCTGTTTTGGGATTGTGACCTACTGATGGCAATGACCCTTTTTTCACCCAGCACAGGTAGTGTGGGTATCTGGGGAGCCCTGAAGATCAAAAGAGAGTAAGGTGGAGAGGAGGAGTGGATGAGTGGTCCCATCATATCTGCAATGCTTCCAAAGGGAAAACAGGTTTCTGCTGCACAGGAGAAACCCTGGGGGCTAACACTTTGAAAGGGACATGGTGACAAGTATGGAGACCTTGGTCAGTGGCTGGATGGAGGCTGCAATACTGGCAGTGTTAAGTGCCCAGGACTGCCAGCCCTAGAAAAGATCTGGAGTCAGGTCGTTGGTGAAATTGGTTTTAAATTAATGAGTGGGTTTTTTTCCTTTTATTGATACTTATTTTAGAATTACATTCTGGTTTAAAAAAAGCATTATGTTTACATTTTTCACTACTGTCACAGACACAAAAGGGTTACAGAAAAAAATATTTTTAACTGGCTGCTCCCTTAACCCAGAGAATGAAGGTCTTTTCCAAAACACCAATTGCTGTGAGCCTTGGGCTACATCTAGGAGAATTTATCCTGTCCATCAGTACCTCTGGATTAGCCTTTTTCTCCAGAAAAACTTCCATAAATTTCCCTGCTCAGAAATATTCCTCTAACATCAGCTTTCCTCCCCACAACAGCTCAGAAACACATAGAAAAAGCTTTTTACTGTGCAGCTTGGATTGAAATCCCTTATCCCCCACCACCACACACACACACTTATGTATACAGATTACAAATTTTCTTTACAGGCACAAGCTGCATACATGCACATACAAATCTCAGCACAGCAGCATCCTGAGTGCTGTTGCTGGAGCAGCATGAAATACAGATGGTAACCATTGGTGTGTTGATAGCTAAGGCAAAACTGCATCTTGTTCACTACGCTGCAAAGTCTAGGAAGTGGTATATAAAAAGCTGGGTATGGATGTGTGCCAAGAGGTAGTAAACAAACTGGGAGCTCTGTTTTTTCTCTGGCTTTCACTCCAGAGCCTTGTCTATCTGTGAAGGAGAGTGCCTGGCTGTGCTGAGCAAATTTTCTTGATTCTAAAATTGGAGCTTTTTGGGGAGGGACATGAGGAGGCATTGTAATTAACCGTACTTTCTAGAGTGCCAGATGAGCAGCAGGGAGCTGCATGAACTCTGGGTTCAGGCCAAAGACAGTAAACGACATGAGAGCAAAGTTCAGAGCTGCCTTCAAATCTCATTCACATAATGAAAGCATGAAAGCAGATTCACATGATGGATTAACATGAAAAGCCAAACATATCGATCACTCTACATCAGTGGCAACCAGCTGTTCTGGCAGCAGTCTTACAAGGGCTTTGTTGCAGTCAGGCATAAGATAATGAGGAAGAAACAGAGGAGCCTGGACTTGGTGGGTTTTATTCCTAGGGAGAAACTGTGCTTATCCCAGCATTACCTATGCTGGTCCGATGTTTACAGTGCCTGTGTTTTCTAAATGGTGGACCCTGTCCAGCAGACATACTGCTGTGTGTCTGCAACCTGCTGCACAGAGGCAATGAAGCATTGTCAGTGCTGTAGGAAGCATCACAACTCCAGAGCTGCCCTGGCTGAAGGGCCCATACCTACATAGCCTCTACTTTGTTTGGGCTCTGCTCCACGATTCACAAAGCATATGGCATGCAAGGTAAGAGAACATTTCACATTAATTCTTTTCTATTCAATTAGGCAGACTGGGGTGGCTTCTGCACTGGAGAAAGCAGAGGCCTCTACACACCCAGGATAGACTGCTGCAGGCAGGGGAAGCAGCAGTACAGGACTGTTTGCAGCTTGCAGGCACGGAGCAATGCTGATGTGGCAGGGATGCTTTAAGGAGAGTGAGGGATGGCAGGCAATTTGATCTCCACTGTTTTGTTGGCCTCTTCATGCTATCTTCATGCCCTCTCAGCCTAAACCCCTTTGGATTTGCATGTTGCAAGCTCCCTCCCAGCCCCCTGGCTCCATTCAATAAAGCCCTTAATCTGGATGCCCTCAGGGAATCTCTCAAACCTCTGCCCCACCTGTCTGCCCAAATCAGAAAACCAAAGCCCCTGGCAGAAAGAGACTGTGGACTTCAAATTGCCCCTGCACACCATCCTCCTGGAATCCATCTACAATTCCCAGTGGTACTGTGATCAGGGGAGGGCAACAGCAGGACACATCCATTCAGAGACTGGTTGCCAAAAGCATTGAACCCCCTGTCACCCTGGGCTGCTGCCTTACAGGCTGAGGGCAGTGTAGGAAAAGCCAGCTCCTGGAGGCTGCCCACCAGTTTTTCCCATGGGAATCCTCTTCCCAAAGTCCCCTTTTGCTCATTCATCTGGGAAACTGTACAGAGAAGGGAAGGAGAAAACAAATCATAGTTCCTGTGAGAGTGGCACTGTTCCTGCCTGCGTGTCCAAGCCTTCTTTTAGAAAGACCAAAATAGAGGTAAAAATGAAACAAAACAATGCAGAGTATCTCCTTGTCCATGCCTAAGGATGTGGCTAGGCCCTTGCCCCCTGCCTTTTTGTGAAGCCCCTTTTTTAGGGCTTCACAGGCTCCAGCAGCTACTCCCTTGACCTTCCACCTGCAGATGTAGAAATCTCCTTCAGGGTCCATCCTTGTCCCTTTCATCTGGTTCTTTACCTGCAAGGATGCCTTGTAGCTTGTTATCCATGTCCTGCTGGTCCCCAGATGTTCTCTATTGCCCAAATAAGTGCTAAATAGCTTCCTGGCTCTGAATCAGCCTCCTCCTATTCTCACATGGTTTCATATAATTTCTTCTGGGGGAAACATGTGACCTGCATGTCCACATCCTGAGAACTCTGTGCAGCTGCTGTAGAAAGCAGGTTTTAATTCCATGAGCATATAGTACCCTTTTGTAGAATGCTATTCTCTGTCCTCACAGTGCTTGGGGTTAGCTGTGTCTAGGAGGTATATTTTTCATTTGTGGTCATAGTTTGAAGGAGGATAACAACAGATGCAGAGAATGCAAGGAGATAAAGATGGGCTTGTGCTTAAGAAGTTGTTTTGAAGAACTGGAGCCTGTCTCTGTGCCAACGTTTCTATGTGATGTCAGATGAATCCTCACTCTGTCACCACATGGTCACTTGTTTTCCCTTTTTCAGCTTTTTGCACCTACAGATTAATTTGCGAAGTCCTTAGTGCTCACAGCTCCATCTCCATTGTGTGAGGTGGTGTTTTCACCCAAACTATTCTAGACCCAGGATGTGATGAATTTTATTCTCGGAGGTACTCATTTCTCCCCATTGACCATACAGGCTGCCTACCCACATCAAACAACTATATGACAGCTAAGGCAACAAGATGAATCCTACCTGGTGTGTCAGTTTAGGGATGGGGATTTTTTCTTTCCATCCTCTGCAACCTTATGGTCTTTTCCTTTCACTATATGATTACACCTTCAATACCACAGTTTTCCATCTCACGGAGAACATTTCATTGGACAACACAGAGCTCAAAAAAACCCTACAGCCCAATAAAAAACAGCAGGAAAAAAAAACTACCCCCCCAAAAAAACCCCAACAAACCACAGACTGAACAAAAACAATATTCAGCATTCAGGTCCAGAGCTGGAAGATTTTAAAGGCAACATAACTGCAGCTCATGTGAATTGAATGTTCTGTGAGCAGAGCTTATGTTTCATTTGTTATTTATCGGCAACTAGTCTCAATGCTACATATATATTATGCAGTAACCCTTGGGGTTTCAAGAAGTACAGGGAAGTCAGGAAGGCAGTTCTATAGTTTGCTAATGTCTTCCACACCTCACTTGGTAGTACAAAAGTCTCTGCTCTTAACAGCTCACACCACTATTGCTGTGCATAGGATCAGGACAACTACTGTGTGATGATCCCTGTGACCAAGTTGTGGTCCATAGAGAATTATTATTCTGAGAACACGGGATCCCCCTTCTTTTGGTTTTCTTTGTTATATGTTTCATCTATAGAATCCATCAATAATTATTAGTATTGAATAATTTACCACAACATTGCACATTTCTAAATTTGTCCAAATATGCTTTTCATCTACAGATGTGCAAAAAGAAGAGTACACAGAGATAAAAAGAAAAGAGGTAAAATGAATCCTGGGAGAACTGCCACATAAAGTTTTGTAAATCATGATTTAAAAAGTAAGAAACAGAATTAAGACTGAGGCTGTGGCTTAGCTGTACGTCCTGATGCCTTAAAAGATGGTGTCTTATTATTTTGATACATTTTTGTGTTGATTTAATGTGCTGTGCAATGCAACTGCCATTATTCATTCCAACCAATGTATGGTAAATTACAGTATCCTACTATGGATTTGGTTGGACTTCCACTTCTAAAGGAGCCCAAGAGAGCAGGTCATGCTGGAAGAAAATTAGTTCTTATAGACTTTCTAAAGCCTCTCATGAGACTGATAGCAAATCAAGAGCTAATTTTACTGTAAGGATGCCCCATGCATTTGGTATCCTTTTGCAGATTCAGTTATCTACATAAGTGTGGAATGTAACAAATACTGGATCTCTCTTTCTAAGACGTCAAGAGCTAAGGCTCCCAGAGGAATAGGCCTTCTTTTATTTTCAGGATTCAAGACTACGGCAATAATCACAAATTATAAAACTCTGAAATATATGTATTACAATAAAAGAAGATCTGCATAATTAAAGGAAACCTGTGCCTCTAGTCCACTAACAGGTTTGGTAACATCTGGCTAGGAATCTTTGAGTCTTCCATTTTCAATAATTTAGGCTTACTTCTGGCATTATGAGGTAATGGAATGACTTGGAACACCTGACATTGCTACATCAGGAAAAGCTGCCTCTAGGACATGACTGTGTCTGCATTAGGTAAAAGCATGAAGGAAGGAGAGAGGGTCAAAGGCTCAGAAGGAAACATCTCAGTGGTTTTCTTTCAGTCTCACAAGTGTAAGATTTCTTACAGGCCTAGATGGTTATTTTTTTGTGTGTGAAATGCAAAGAAAAAGATGAGGTTTACAAAGACATATGATATATTTTATCACATGATTAAGGAACATATAGCTATACTTTATCACTGTTACTTGTGGATGCCATGTGGAACACTAGAGGAGTGAACAGCACAAGCCTTAAATTCCTTTTTTTTCATGTTTGTGCCCAGTAAAAAATGTTTAGTAAATACATAATTGGTCATTTCCTCTCTCCAGAGAAATCTGTATAAGAAAAATGGTTAAAATATGAGCTAATAGAATATGTCTTTTCCGGCAGAGGCTTATAAGCGGTTTCTGAGGCCACATGGGAACTTCAATGGCTTTTCAAACTCAAAGGGACTTTGGTTAAGTTCCCTTCCAAAGGAAACTGCTTCAGCTCATTATTTGCAGACAGCATCTGTCACTTTTCTATGTCAGTGGATGCTGATCATCCTCAAAGAACATTGTGCAAATCTGCAGACTGCTGTGTGTTGAGAAAGATCTGCTATTATATCAATTTTCCACTTGAAAGAAGCAATAAGAGCAAATAAAACCTGAGCCACATGACTGTTGGATCTGGGGCACTTTCACTGAGGCATTCATCCTAAGTGAAATACAAGAGACTCAAAGGAAAGGTGTGGAGAGATGCAGTGCTGCCGATGTATTTCTGAATACTATCTGGTAAAACTGTGCAATGCAGAAACTGGCTGCTCTTGGCTGTAGTGAGGGACAAAGCAGATCGAAAGAGATCTCAGCAGTGTCCTCTTGTGGACCTGCTGAAGGAGCTTCTGCTTACTGCAGGGCTTCAGACCCTTGTGTCTTCTGGTTGGGTCTACTCTCTCCTGGAGCAAAACCTGCCACAAAGTGCAGTTTCTGTGAGAATGTATGGCATAAAGAACAGAGCCATACCTTGACCAACAGAGCATTTAGGGTGCCCTCTCCTGTGAAATCAGTAGAAGCTGGGTACATTAGCTCCTTTTCTAGATCTGGATGAGGGGTATTTCTTGTGCTGTGCGTTCCCATCAGCAAGAAGAGCAGATACATGGAAGCTGAAGGGAGAAGGGGTACTGGTGACTTCCCTCCTTCCCTCCAGTTATTCTAGCAAATACCACTTTGTTAGCTAGATTCTGCTGCTGTACAAGTCCATCTGCCATTTTGATAGCTGAAAATGTGTTAGCTTCCAGGCCTTTTCCTATCAGCAACAGATTTCACAACCAGACAAAGTCGTTCTTTCACCTAGCTTGTCAAATGGGTAAAGCACAGGTCTGTGCTGAGATTGGCACAGTGTTCTTCTTTCATTTACTGGTAAGTCTGGCACAAGCAGACTTTTTCTGGGGTACTACAACAAATGTTTGCCTATAACAAGTAAGGAACAGTGAAAGAAATAGCAGCTGGTTGCTGCCTTCCAGCTCTGAGCATCTGTATCTACACATACCCTGTGTACCTGCTGGATGACAGATATTTGAGGACCTTTGATTCTGACTAGGATCAGCAGGTGTTTTTTTGTGAAAGGGTGGGCTAAGCTTTTATGAGGGATAAGCACAGGTCATCCAGAGCTGTCCTTCATAACTCGTCCTGTAAGGCCACATGAAGTGGTAAAGAAGGCTCAAATGGCAGTTCTTGTCTAAGTTCTTGTCATAAGCTTAGGGCATGTCTCTGAAGCAATTATACAGAATGATGACTTCAAATTAAGAACATTGAGTATTTTGCTGTGCCAGCGTTTCTCTCTATTCCAGTTTCATAGGGCATCTCTGTTAAGTGCTGTCAGAGCTCACGGTCATAGGTAGTACTAGGGCAGCGAGGCATCTCCACGGGCAGCAGATTTATTTCTCGATCCATTTGTTGCCCTCAAGACTGGGTTCTTTTGCTCCAGCTGTATGACTTCCCATAATGCAGCTAGGAAATGCTGCAGCTTAGCCAAATTTGCCATCCCTCCATTAAGTTTTACAGCATGTTGGTGACTCTGGGACATGAAGAGGCATTTATTGCATTGCTGTTGCCACATTTATGCCCTGATGCTCCTGCAAACAAGAATGCCAACTAATCACAACATGTGCAGACTCTTCTGGTTGGTAGCACTGGGATTATTTCTTCTCTCTAATTTAAACTATGCACAAGTTAGATTTCTGCACTCTCCTAGTTGCCTAGACTCCCTTATTTGGAGGAGATAGGAATCTCTCATAGTTAATTCTGTGCATTTTAGTGATTTTAGGTGGCTTTCTCCCATTGACTAGTGAGGAAACTAGGTGACTCCTGGGTGAGGTTAAGTGAGATGACCTCCCTCCCTCAAGTGCTAAAGTGTGTGGAGAAATAAGGGGAAAATGTCAAGCAGCAAGTATTTCTTGGTCATGCCCTGACTTCTCTTACTAAGACCACTTCACCATGTTGTCCACATTCTCTAAAACTTCTCCAGGAGAAACTGGCAGGCTACTTGGGAGACTTAGAGTACATCTGGAGTTAAAGGCAAATTTCCCCCCTAGTTTTGGGGAAGAAGATTGCACTCTTGATGACTTGATTATCACATCTGCATGTGTGCTACCTCAAGTCAATTCTCAAACCACTAGGACTAAGGCTGTTTTTTTTGCTTGAAATAAAGGAAAATGAACTTTGAAGAGCCATTGATAAGATTACATGAAATGTCTCCTTTGCAAGAAGCATCTTAGAAATGAGCAAGATGTAATATCTAAGAAAACCCAGACTAAGGATATTCAACTGCTATCCCAGCAAATGTTTAGAAGGGAAATAACCTCCCACAGCAAAGGGAGAAGTGTAAGCTCATGAATGTACATCTTTTGGAAGCTGGTTATGATTGCACATCTACACCTGTCCCAGGAGAAATAATCTCCATCATGCTTTGAGAAGGAAAGGAAAACTGACTTTAGGTCATGATCAGAGACCTCTCAGGGTTTTAAAAATGTTGTTTCTAAATGGATAACCTAGAGAAGATACCTGGCAGCTGCTCTCAGCCCATTGCTTTTGGCCTTTGGAGATACAGGCCAACAAAATTTTTCAAATTTTTATTTTGAAGGAGTGTGTTTCAGACACAGAAAACTTACATTTTTAAAATGCTTGTAGAATATTTTGAAAAGGTTATCTCGCTTAAAATTTAAAAAGCACAATTCAGTGTTCGCACATGACATTTCACAAAACATTTAAGTAATTCAAAAAGCCTTAAATATCTGGATGTTTTTTAAAACTTAGAAATTTCTGTTTCAGCTCTGACAAAGCTCATATTTTTCCATTTATTATTTTTTGCTTAAACTTTTGTATAAAAATGTTGTCATTTTCCCAGGACTTCTGCAGCATACTAATGGAAAGTGGCAGATTTGAAGAGTGTATATGGATTTTAGGGAACAATAATTTCTTCTATGTTTTATCATCATGCAAAAGGCCACTACATATCCTGGATACAGAAGGCTTCAGATTGAGAATTAAATAGTATCTTTTAAAAATTCAGCCTAATTCTGCTCTCACTAAACCCAGCAGCAACTGCATTGCTGATTTCAGCAGGAACAAATTAGGACTAATGCTGGAGCATCAGCATTACCAAATCAGAGTTTTTTTGTCCCAAAATGTAAGCTGTAATGACATCACATCTGAAAGACAACCTTTTTACAGCTCTCCATCAAGTATTGACTTTGCAAAGGCATGCAGTGGGTATTTACATGTGATACTTTTAAGGGGTAATTACAGATCTCTCCTAGCCAGTGTTTTGGCAGTCTTATTGCATGTCAGAATTTAATATTGAGGTGAAACAAATCCTGTCTCGAATTTTGCTCCTCACACCTGAATGTCAGGTGGTGGCAGACTGAGCAGTCGCTGCTCGCAATTCAGTTGAGCAAAGTTTTGAAATAACTTTGTGATAACCTCATAATGAAATTTGGGACAGTGCTGTTCAGAGGAGTCTTATTAACTCTGAATGTCCACTGTTTTCCAGTCACTAGTAAAGCTTGACAAGAGCCATAAATGACCACTGTAGCTCACAGCTCATACATCATTTTAAACATTCACCTTTTGGAAATGATGGGAAATGGCAACATAAATTCAGGTTCTAATTCTGGTGTTTTAACTGCATTTGAATTTTTAAATGAACACGCAGAGAAATCAAACAAAGAGCCTAGGCTGTGTCTGGGAAAAGTAGCCAGTTGCCAACAAATCTTAAATGCCTTCTGAATGAGCACGGCTGTGCTGTGAACATGAAAGCATCCAGGAGTGGCTGGAGGCAGCATCATGGCTGTCCTTGCTGCTGCTCTATCCCTAAAGAGGGTGACCTTAGCCAGCAAGAATTCTGCACTTCTGCACCCCATTGCACTGGGTTTCGCTGTGAGGGAAGAGATGTCCACAGCCAGCTGGGGCTGCTCCCCCTCCAGTTTGGCAGTGAGAGCAGCCAGTCTCTGTGTATCTCTGTGCCTTTATCACTCCAGCACTACAGTACCCAAGCCTTTCCCAGAATCTGTAATGCAGTAACAGCCTTCCTTCTTCACCAGAAGTTTAAGTCATTTATTTACAGTTTGGAATTTTTTAAAATTGTTTTTATATGAAAGAATACATGGGTACAAAACATGCAGGGTTTAAAGGAATAACGGAGTCAGGGTAAATATCTACATGGGTCTTTGTGTTTTGGGAGTAATTAAGAAAGCAGTGTTGAAATAAGGTTGCTTCTAGAACTATGTAAGAACTAATGTCAATACAGGCATCAAGAATATTGAAAGTTCTACCAATTCTTTAGGAAGTCTAGTAAAGTGACCTTGAATATCCTGAAAGTGGGGTTTGCTACTGAAGCTTCTGATAGACAAAGATAATGCTCGTATGTCTTCTCTAATTAGATTTTAAAGTGCTTCACAGTGAGGACTGACTTTTCACAGGAGACCCTACATCATCCAGCACATCAAAGCTCTGAAGCAAGTCAGAGCATCTGGCTTTATTACCTGAATAATGGCCAAAACATAAACAGCATAATAATAAGATGAAAATGATATGATGGAACAAGAAGTAATACCAGATAATAGAAATAATTATAGCCATGATATTAGTTATAATTATCTGACAGTGTTCAGCAGATCTGATCAGAGGGCACGGTTCAGAAGGAGAGAGTGCCCAAATGTTACAGGTCACATCGTCCTTGTGAGAGCAGACCCAGGGAGGACCTGGTGGTTGTGGATGTTCCTTCTCAGTGCAGTTTGTCTCTGAATGTCTCAGTAGGCACTTGGATGGTTTAGTATTATAGTTCTGGATGGGAATACAGGAACCTGGAGATGGGGTCAGATATCAGTGTCTGGAATACAGGACTGGGTGACTGAAACAGGCTATCTGGAAAGAATTTCTCTGCCCAAATTACCTCTCTGATAATGAGGACCCCCACCTAAAGTAGTAATTTCAGATTCTTTGGTTGGAGCAAAGAGAAATGAGCACCTTCAAGGTTAATTCATCCCGTCCTGAGAGGCATGTCTGAACTTAGACTACATGGCTAAGTTTTTGGCAATTTATACTCTCAAGGCTTCACTTTACCATGTTTAAATTGGGTGTAAAAACATGTCATCTCCATTGAGATTGTCAGCACCTTGGGGAGCAACTCTTTCTTTTCCTGCAGCCATACAATACAGCCCTGATCTTGCTTGGGTTCTGTAGACCCTACTGAAGCACCATTAATCAACAATAACAAATGAAGTCTTCCTTAGATAAGTACTGAGTAATCCTGTTCTCTGGTTTCTTTTGAATAAAGTCTCCCAAGGTTTAGGATGTCAGCAGATAACATACTCTGCTACAAACCTGTGAACCCTCAGCTGCAATTTATATCTATCAGTGTGGAAGTCAGTTGACACTGTGCCCCACTACTGGTACAGGCAGTAAACCTGGCAGAGTTGTAAGTTTGGTAATGAGAGCTGCTTTCTAAAATGCCTCCTGTGCAACTTGTAGTGATGGCGATCACTTTTCTGCTCCTGTGTTGCTGTGCTGTGATGTCATCAACACAGGGAACAGTCATGGGAAGTCTCCTGAGATATTGCCTCTTCTAAAGAGGCTGTAAGCTGCTGAACTCTGCTGAACTGCTGGAAACAGGGAAGGGCCAAGTAGGAATACTCACTTGTACATGTCACAGCCAGCCACAGCTTTACTCCTATTAATTTTATTTAGGTTTTTTAGCTGAAAAGAGATTCTCCTGTAAGACTGGAGACTATCAGAGTGTTCCAGAAGAGTCTACCTAGTGGCTCAAAGCACTCTCAAACTAGCTTGTCACTCATCACTCTCCTTGCAAGAGAAATCAGTACTGTGCATGCAGTTAACTGCATGAAAGTGGTCACATGGCACTCACTTCTTCAGAGCAGAGCCTCCAAAATCATGCTTTTTCACTTGCACTTTAGTATACAAAACGAGATTGGACGGAGGAGGAATAGTCTCCACACCAAAAGCCTGAAGGCACTTCACTGCCAAGTGGTGCTGTCGCGGGAGGGATGTGATTGGCGGAGCAGCATCAAAGATGTTGCACTTGGATGGAGTCCTCTCAGACCTGGCTGTGGATTGTGTATCCCTAGCAGCTTTCCCTTTACAAACCTCACTATACATCGAGGATAAAGCTACCATAGTCATGACATGTAGATTTCTTTATAAGGGTTATTTTTAAGGGCAAAATTGTCAATAATTTTTACCCAAACTCACATAGGGTCAGTGTGATTACTGTCTGACCAGAGAATGGGACGTAAAATCAACTGGACCTTACCTCTTGCTGGCAATAATACATCTGTGCTCCACAAAGAAGGCATGAGCCTTCATTTACTTCTTCCTGTTCCAATAAGTAGCCCATCACCCAATATTTACTGCAGAACAGATGCGCAGGTGGGTGCATAGTAAAGATTGTCCTCAGCCCTTTTCCCTTGTCTGTTTCTACCTCGAATGCCACTGACTTTAGATAAATGCATGAAAGATTCGTAGAGTTTCTTTTAAGATGATTAACAGTTAAATTTACTGAAGATATTCTTGTATTTCTGACAGCCTCTTTCCTTCCTGGAAGAAGAGGAATCAGGGTAAAGTAACAGCTTATGGTGGGGCTCTGTAAGATGGTTTCATTGGTAGCTTGGGAAATCAAGTCACTTATGATACAGAAAATACTATGGATAGGCATTTTCCACCAACAGAAGACAGAGACTTAGATGAAAGCCACACATTTTTTATGCACGTTATATTTTCAGTTAAAAATGGGAGGTTTTTATTCTGAATTTGTTCCTCTTTCAGTGGTTTTCTTCCCCCTGTTTTCTGGCTTTGTATTTTTATTCAGAAAACTGTATTGGGTTTGAGTGTGTGTGTACGTACATGTGTATGTCTGAATAGTACATGTTTTTTAAATGGGATTGTTCATTACTGTCAACCTCCTTTGCAATCCTATAACTTTGGCATAAATATGTTTCTCCTCAATGCTAAATTGTGTTAACCTCAAATTAGTATGGACCAATGGTAACTTTGGGACTAAATTGAATGATGTCTGCGGAAATGGAGAATATATGAGTTATATGAGCGGATAGATTTCCTCACAGGAGCTTAATCTGAGCACTTAAGAACCGTCTTCAGTATCTTACTGTCTCTGATGAGATCATGATTCAGACTACTTGAGTATCTCAAGTATGCAAACCCTCAGCGAGAAGGGAGAGCATTTTGATACATAGGTTAGAAAGCATTCAGGTTTAATTACCTTGTCTCTGCCAACTTAAAGAAAATTGTCAAGTATGATCACAAATGGGGATAAAGACAGCCATACCCACGTATACTACTCAAGCAACAGATAGCAGTGAGCTCGCAAAAGCAAATGGTGTTGTCAGATGTAGCTAACCCATGGATCTACCAATAAGTTCACACAGTCAATCCTCCATTCCACAGCTGATCCTTCATCTGTCAAGCATGCACCCACCAGGGACATGCCTGCTTGACCTGCAACACAGAATGTTGCCACAGCCACACTATATTTACCACTTTTTACAGATTAGGCAAGCTTTACAACAAGTCACATTTTGTTTTTTGGGATTCAGATCCTTGTCTCGTACAACACTGCCCTGGTCTTAGGTCCCATCTGGAGTCTGAGAGTCACCGACAATTTTCATGTTCTCCTTCCAGTCCACATTTGGCTGCTGTTCACTTTCAGTTTTTTGTTTCAGTTTTCAAGCTGAGGTATTGAAATCATATTGTTAACTGGTTATGGATGATTTTAACTCCGAGAAAATGAACCATCCACACCTAGATGGAATTTATAAAGCTCACCAGTACTGCCAAATTAGACCTGCAAGGTGCTTTGCAAATTCCTGATATTTGCAAGAAATCCATGCAACTACTAACTGTTTACACATATATTAGCTAGATCTGGAAAAAAAAGAAATCCAGAGACTTTTACAGCAAATAATGTAATATACTGAGTAACACTGCAGTGCAGTATTCAACCCATGGCACAAAAAACTTATGAACAAACATTGCATATAAACCCATGCTTCCCTATGTGCTGGGAGGGAACTCCGAAAGAGAATATTTCAGTGATCATTATGGTCACTTTAAATAGCAAGGTGTAATATAAGTTTGTCTAGCATCTTCTATTGTGAAAACCTGTTGCTAGGTGATAATGACTTGAAAAATTGAATTAATTGGGCTAAAGTAGATGTTAGCTCTGTCTCTCGAGGTTGATTTTTTTTCTTTATTAATTTTCAAGAAAAAGTTTTATCATTTTCCAAGTAGGATCTAGCAAGGAAAGGATTTTTCTGTATTTTAATAACTTTAGTTATTTGCTTTGAAGCAAGATTTTGAAGGCTGATAGGGCACTCAGAGTGGCAAGGTTTCTCATTTACTGGCACTTTTTAGTCTTATCTGAAACTGCAAAAGTTATGAATATCCAAAACTTGAATTTCAGACTTGCTCAGTAAAATTCCTTAAAATTTATCAGCTAGATCCCCTAAGGTTGTAGTCTGTCCTAAGGATGCTCTGTCTCTCTCAAGCTCTTACATGCTGGCCAGGCTGTCACTTGCAGCATCCATCATATGGCCTGATTACAACCTCTGTTACAGGGCTGGAGACACTGAGAAGGATGTTGGCTCCCCAGTCTGTGTCATCACACACCAGATTTGCAAGCAGAGGGCCTGTCTGTCCTGGGCTCTCCGTGTCCAGTAACTGTCTGTCTTGCAACAGGCAAAGAATGAAAAATTGAAGCATTTTGCTATTGCTATGTCTCCCAAATGTATTTCAGATCTTGTTTAAGGTTAAACAACTATTTAAGAATACCATGCAGAGCTCTTCCCCAACTTAGGAGTAGCAGGGTATGTAGGATAGTATGGGCAAGTACCTAGGACAGTGGGCACCCCAAAAGTTTTGGAACTTCACCCCTGAATAAGTGCAGAATTCTGAAAAACTAGTAAAATATTTGGGTGAAGTATGCTGTTGCCCTGGTAATTCCAGAGAGAGACACAAATCACTGTAACATGCTGGGATCTGGCCCATGCCTACAAAACCCTGTTCACCATTCAGTACCCTCAAGGGGAAGAAAAGGTCTCTGGATCTGAAGGCAAAATGACAGGAACTATGACTACTCCAACCCTCACAACAGGCACTGCAGCTGAACCAAAGTACCAACCTGTGCTTAATATCAGTTGCCTCTATACACGAGAAGAAACACTGGATGAGAAAGTTGGCTTGTTTAGTAATGGAAGAAACCTACTAAGAAGCAGGAAGAGGAAGGAGTGGATGAGGAAGATTAATCCAAAGCAGGGCCATCACAAGAAGAGGAAGAGAAAGAACTTATAAATGAGTGTGTATATCAAAAGACAGGAAAGGTGGTGGCGATTAATTGGGGAGCATTGAAAAGTGTGGGCCCTAGGTATGAGATAGATTTTGAATAAAGTGTGGATACTGTCCTGGTTTCAGCTGCAATAGAGTTAATTTTCTTCCTAGTTGTTGGCATAGTGCTGTGTTTTGGATTTAGTATGAGAATAATGTTGTCTTAGCCTAGTTGCTGCTAAGTAGTGCTTACACTAAGTCAGGAATTTCAGCTTCTGATACTGCCCTGACAGTGAGGCGGGTGGAGGAGCACAAGAAGCTGGGAGGGAATACAGCCAGGGCAACTGAACCAAACTGGTCAAAGGGATATTCCATACCATATGACATCATGCTGAACAAAAACTGGGGGAGCTGGCTGGTGGAGCATGGCTGCTGCTCAGGAACTGGCTGGGTATCAGTCAGTGGGTGGTGATAAATTGTGTTTTGCATCACTGTTTTTGTTACAAGAATGCAAACACTAGGAAAGATGTTAGCTGCCAAGTCTGTGTCAGCAGGCACCAGATCTGCAAGCAGAGTCCCTGCCTGTCTTGTGCTCTCCATGTTCAGCAACTGTCTTTCTGGCACATGCAAATATAGAAAAGTTGAAGTTAAGCGCAAAAGAAGAGAGAAAAGGTACCTAGGAGGAGTCAGAAACAAATCAAAAGGACAGAAGCAAGGGCAAGAGAGAAAGGAGGAGAAGGTGAGGAAACAAAGGTCTGAGAGCAGAAGTCGGGTGTTAATGGCAGGAGAAAAATGGTAGGAAAAATAGAGCTAAGGCAGAGAGGGACAATAAAGAACTTTAAGATGGGACAATGACAAGGATAACACTCATTGGGAAGATAGAACATTCCCATCCATTGGGAGACAGGATTCTGGGAAGTACCTGGGAACCGAAACAAAAAAGGACAGTGCTGCCAATAGAAGGAGGACTGGGAAACAGATTTAAGCAAAGCCAAATGAGGCTAAGGAGAGGAGCAGTGGGGACAGGAACTGGAGACATACTGGGAAGAAAACAGAGATTGACATGAACAGGTAAAGGTTCAGATCTCTACAGAACAATGCTGCAATCCAGAATTGAACCTCATATTTCCAAATTTTCTTATAGCTGTTCACTGAACATAATAGCTGTGTGGATCTGCCTGCTTGTAGTGCCAGGTCCCTACAGATGATGATAGTGCATTATGGGAATGAGTACTCTAAGTCTAATTCCTAGTAGGTATGCTGTGAATCTGAAGTTCCCATAAGTGCAGATGGGTATAGCATGACCCATAACATCCTATGGGAAGGAATAAATGTTTTTCCATTTGTTTATTTTCTTCAAATTGCACTATGAATACAAATCAAAGAATTTCAGTAACTTGCAATCAAGTTGTCAGCTTAAGATGCCAAATCAGGCCTCGGCAAACTAAGTTGCTCCTCTTCTGCATTTGCTACAAGCCACAGCCTTCTCTTACAAAAGTCATACAAATTTTGAGAAGGATCCTCCACCTCAGTGAATGAGGAGAGGTATATGCATAGACTCCAAGCAGATCTGAAATTCCAGGGGCAGAGCTAAAAAACATTCTGCTTCCATACCTACAGCTGAAGGAAATGATGGTGCAACTCTGAACATAAGAAATGCCATAAAATGCTTCAAGCAGAATTTTATGCATGAACTGCAATATTTTACAGCATAAAGAAAGGAGTTGGTTGAGAACTTGGCTATTAAAAGAGACATGAGAATATTAAGACTGAGAGTCTGTAATTGGGCATTAGTAAATTGGCTATAATGACAACTTTGGCTTTAATCTGAGCATAGCAACCTGGTTGTAATAAAAACAGCACCTCTTCTCCTAAGAATGGTACGAAAGAAAGTAAAAAAATTATGAGAGAATTAATATAATCTGAGCCTCATGAAAATGACCATAAGGACACTGATACTTCCGTGTTCAGTGCAGACATTGGACAGCATACAGTAGTGCACGCCTGGCACCAAAAGTCTGTCGAGATCTTAATGAAATACTGAGAAGGTACCAACCAGAAATAGGATCTGTCTTGTGCCCAGGATGAGGCCAGAGCTCTGTATGCAATTATGTAAAACCTCCATCAGTATTTGTACATAACTTAGAGTTATCTCAGTCCTGTCACCTTCACTTGGAATTATGACCCTGATATTTTTTTAATGCAGTAATTTGGGGGTGAAAAGAATTACATGCTCAAGCCACTGTGCACCTTTGCTTGTGAGCAAATTATTATTTTAGCAGAAATAATGTTAGTTTAGACATCAAATGCAATTAAAGTCAAATTTTGACAGCTCCCAAATAACTAAAAAGCACCTAGTGAAATTTTCAATAATGCTCTGAAAATGCAGCCATATGTTTTTTACAGTTTCAGCTACCTAATGTCTTAAAAATTTTAGTGCTTTAAACCAACTATATTTATTGCCTTTAAGCCAAGATATTTGAAATTTTTGAAGGAAATATAAGTGAGAAGACTCTCCTTCACCATCTGTGAGGCCATGACCAACTCCAGGGACATGCTAATTAGTTTACCAGTAATGTAGGGTTTTTTTTCTGTGTACTCTAAGTTGTATTACATGTGTCAATCCAAAATAAAGGATACAATGCAATGTGTGCCATCAGTGCAATTCACACAGGGTATAACAAAGAGCTAGACATAGATTTTCACACCTACATCTTCCAAAGTTGTGTCAGTTGAGCTGAGCAGCTGACCACTGCTGCTCAGTGGACACCAGAGTTGCCACTCTGACAGGCAAGTGGGTATGGGAAATGGTTTTCTTTTGTTCTTTCATTTCTTGATACAGGAGCAGCTGTTGTGGCACTGCTTCCAGAAAGGGGTGGAAAACCTTTGGATGCCCATGTCACCCAAAGGACACTAGTCTGTACACAGCTGCCCTTGCTTCTCCACAGTATTGCCTGGCCACGAGGTCCTGCTACCACCTGCACACTCAAACACATGTAACTACTGAGTTTGCTCACAGGTTTCACTAAATACATGGCTACTGTCAGGTAATGCATGTTCTGCTGTAAGATTAATGCNCAACACAGACGGTTACAACTCCTGTATGGCTCAGGTTTGATTTTCATCCATACAATTATGTAGATAGTCACGTAGCTAAGTTACACTGAGCTGAGAAAACTATAAAGTTGAATTTCTTTGGTTATCCATCTCACAGAAGTGTTAAAGCCATCTTTAGCTCTCATTCATGCCAATTAGATGTCCCTGTGGATGAGGACTAGCTACATAAGTCCAGCTGGACCTAGTGCATCATGTGTTGTTGCTGCTACAGGTCCTCAGCTCAGACACATCACTCATCTGGCTAGTCACAGATGTACTCTGGCAATCCCATCTGCATAATGCTTATTTAATTGGTTTGGTCTGCTGAAATGGGTAATAAATCATCTCAATAATGAGGTGAAGCTGCTATTGGAACATGCTATAACTACACAGCCACTCCAATAAGTTTTTTTAGCTACAATAACTACTCAATCTCTGGTAATTTTGTTAGGAACCTTTCTTACTGGTTTCCTAAATGGGTGACCTCACATAATTTAGATATCAGAAGGTTTGTTGATAGGAGACAATGGATTCAAAACATTGATAGGAGTATTTGGATAACAGTCAATGGCAGCACCCAGGATAGATCATCTTTGTTCCCCTGGGACAAGTGATGCTTCCTAAAAGGAATTTTGCACAATATTTATTCTTGAAAGCATATCCCAGAGTTCCAATGTCAGTACCACACAACTCCTTTTCCCTTCAGTAAAATAGGGCAGCCCCATTAATATAGTTTTATCAATTTAACTTGAAGGCTAGTGATTCCAGTTGTGTCTAGGGGATTTAAAAATCCTGACTGCCAGTGATACCACCAGTATCTGAATAACAGGAATCTTTCTAAATGCTTCGACACTGCTGTTGACAACAATATGCACCAGAAATCCTTCATTTTCCTTTTCAACCCAAATTCTTCTTTCCTAATTTAATGTATTTCCTAGTTACATTTGCCTGTATCATCCTATATGTTATTTAAGTATGACATTTATTGTTAAACAAGCCATACTTATACAGAGTCATCAGGCAACCATACTAATGAGAGGTTAACTAAAATTTGGGCCTATTCTTTAGTCAATAAAGAGCTCAATGTCTTCTCCACAAGACTGGAGTACTTTTGAACAGGAATCATACAGGTGGAAGACAGATGGCCTGAGCCCTATTGACATTTCCTTTGCCCTTCAATGGCACTATTAATTCTACAGGCATTCTGGAGGCTGTGCTTTTCCCATGAGCTTTCCAGAGTGTACCCTGAGCACTTGACAACTCCTGCAAACATATGTAAGATGAAGAGAGGTCTCAGATTCCTATTACTACTGCTGAACAGTTGTTTTCTACCAACTTCTTTCGGGAAGACACATGGGATATTTTCTCATGTGGCCCTCTCCTGGTCTCCATTTCTCCAATACTGCCACAGAGAATGTCCTAGATTGCCTCACTTGGGTTCAGATGATGGCTTTGTAGACTTGTCCTGTGTGCAATTTCCACAAAATTTCCCCCTGCTGCACTGCTGTGAACATGGCTTTGTTGGTGGCATCTGCAGAAGTCCTGCTGATAGAGAGCAGCTACTGTAATCTGTTTTTCCAGTTCCTGCCCACACGACAAGCTAGCTCTCTGCATAAGCATGGACACCACAAAAACTATCAGTTTCCTTAAATCTGCCTGGACTCCTGGGAACTGATGCACTGATGCACTAAGTTGAAGATGACTGACAAAGTGTCAAAGTTGCAGACTTCTCTGTACTACCGCTGCTAAATCCGCATTTGATTCTTGCGTCACCAGTGGCAGCCAGTTGCCCAGTTGATACCTCAATAGAGGGCATGATGGCAGATATTGTTTAGCAGCTTTAGCATCTGAGTCAAATGTTTGAGGCTCCCTCAGGTCCAACAGTTGTGAGTACAATTGCTCCAAGGCTAAGCTCTGCCCAGAGCAGTACCTGTGGCAGGACCTGCTTCTCTTTTTACCCAGCAAAGGACCTCATCCAGCCTTTAAAGAAATCTTCTTAAGGAAAAATAATTCAAGATTTGACAGGATCCTTCAGAGCCCATTGAGAAAAGAGATTTGCCGAGTCTTTGTCAAAGTTTTTGCACCCACCTTTTCTTGTGGACATAATTAACATATAGTCTGCTCTCTGTGGGATGGCTAATAGGAGACTGAGAAGAGATGGGAGCAAATACTGGTCTTTTTTAGCACTATTTTACAGCTCCTTCTGTTAGTTGATGTGCTGCAGTGTATCATTATGTGTTGATTGCAGTCTTTTGCCCAGTTTTTTTCCTTGCTCAGTCAGCACTTGTTTCAAAGACAATTTGAATTAATTGTGTGAAGGATTTCATAAGACTGGAATATTCAGAAACATTCTACTGAAATCAAGACAGAGTGGGTCTGATTCTTATTCAAAAAAGTTTGATGTGGGCAGGGCTGCAAAGGACTGATGTGGTTTTATGGTTACTCTTCACCTCAAGGGAGGGAAAAGCTTGCACCTAAACCTCTTTGTAAAACAAGTTTAGTATTTTATCAGCAGAATATGAAACTGATGGGTGCAATTTTTTTTTTAAGATCTTTGTCCTCAAAGGATATTCTGTGCCTTTTCTAAAAACATAAAATTTTCAGCATTTTTATTGAAAATTCTGGATTCATGTCCATTCTTTATACTTCCTCTTTGTAATAATGAAGCATTTGCTGAAGATTAAGTAAGACTTACTAGACAACCACTGCCAGGAAAATCATTCATCCTATTCTCAAACATGGGTAATACATGTGACTTCCTAAGCCTTGCAGTTGTCCATGGCTTTTCAATAGAGTTGGCAGAGGTGTACAATACTTATTAGATAACTTGGTTGGCACATTAATTGGCTTTTATCTAGATCTCCTGACTAAAAACAAGTATGACTATTAATTGTCTCTTTCCACAGAGATCAAAGTCTTGTCAAATAAATGCTACTTTCTCAACTAGCATCTTGCCACCTGGCCTAACCAGAAGAGATACTCTCCTTATCTTTTTGATAATAATGATGTTGACAATGATAATGATGATAATAATAGCAACAATAACAACAATGAATAATATCTTTCATTGAATATAGTCTTAAGGCTTGTAAGTAAAAAGCCATGAAGATAGCTGGAGCTCTTGATTTGGTGAACTGAATGATAAAATCAACTGTAAGGTTGTTACACATGCTTTGTGCTGGCAGCTTGATATACAGTTTGGTGTTTGTCTCTACTCCACAAGACCTGTGTTGTTTGGATTCACCCAGTATCAGTATATGAAAGTCAAGCAGGTTCCCTGTCCCAACCCTACCACTGCACTGTACAACTGTATGTAAATAGTTTTACTTCTCTGTGTCTGTTGCTCTACCTATAAAGGGGGCAATAAAACTATCTTTTGCAAGCTATATATGAAATTTCCACACACCAAAGTGCAAGGCAGCATTGTATATAATTGTAAATAGTATCAGCTCTCTTTCTCCCACGTCTCAGTTATGCACCATTAATCACGCTGTCTTCAAAGTTTACACGCTTGAGAAAAAAACTGCTTTTTCAACTGACGGTCAGCATAGATCAGAAGCTAGAGTAACATCTTTAGCATGGGCAGATAATAAGTGTTAAATTTCATGTAATTCATATTCATGATTTAAAAATGTACTAGAGTAAATCTCAAGTAAGAAGAAAAAGATCGGAGAAAAAAATCAAGTTATTAAAGCAGAGCAAATTGTCAGTAACAACCAGGTCTGAGTTTTTTTATTGAGAATTAATTTACTTGACTATTATTTCTTTTTATTGCACAGAAGGCTTGGATTCTTTTTAAGGAGAAAAATAAAACTTTTCTGAATATTCTTCTGCCTGGAACTTTCAACTCAGCCCTCAGTATAAACAGTGCAGGGGAGTCTCTTTGCTTTTGATTTAAAATCCTTATAGTGAGCCACTCTTTGTAGATTGCACTTTTTCCAGATGCTCCCAAATACATGCCTAGATAACACTTCACTTCCTCTGCTGCTCCTTTTCAAGAAAGTCTCCTTGAAAGCAGGCTATAATGAAGCAACATTGCAAGGAGAAATTTTTGTATTTTTTGTATTTTTTGTATTTTTATATTATAAAATGTTGTAGTTCTGTTTCCACAATAGGATCTATTGAAACCTTTCAGGTTAACATGTAATGAAATGCAGACTCCCTGTACTCATTGTGTGAGGATACGAACAAATTCAGATTCCCTTTTTACTTTACTAGATAAGAGGCTGCAATGGAAATATGGATATGACATATTCAGGCTTTTAGTATTAGAATCTGCATACTAGATCAAAAAATACAGCCAAAAGGTAGCAGTGCATTTCCACATATGCTTGAGCTCACAAGATTCAACATGACATGAGCGTATACCTGAAGCCCAGTGGGAAGGAAGCAGCTCTGGAGCTGAGCAATTGCTGCTGAATGCCACAACGAGTGGGATGTGGTGGAAACCACCTGATCGCAAAAGGGTCACATGGTGCAGGAACACAGAGTGCTGCCAGAGTGGAGAAGAAAATTATTTTCTTCCTTCAGTTCTGAGGAAATACGCTCTGGTATCCAATTGATCAAATCATGGCAAGGGAAGACGCAGTTAATCCAGGAGCAGTATGCCACATTCCTTAATATAAAGACCACCAACGTATGTGCATAGGATACATTTTTAATGAGTTCCTCCATATACTATACACCCATGTACTCTCTTTGAAACCATTTCCTCTGCCTTATTCTTGCGGTGCAGTCTAATCGCCTATTTAACTTGGTGATCCCTGGCCAAAATAACTTTTAAATTCCTTGTTTTCCCAGAAAGCTAATGATCTCTTAAAGTGTGATCCGGTGTCTGTATCTTTCTCAGGTGTCTTTCTCAAAACCAGAACACCTGAGACTCAGCCACAAAAATAGCTATGTGAACCTGGAGTCAACATTTAAAAAGATCTATTAAAGAAGAAGCCAGATACAAAGAACAGGGAGGAAGAAGGCACGGGAGCTAGTAATTTGTGTTCCCCTGATTGAGAGGATTTATCTGCATTTCCAGTTAACAAAAGACATTAATTGAATCACGTTTTTTGTCGTTGCACACAGAGCTATTTCTGGCTAGAAGGATACACTCTTAAATGGAATGAGTCAGACCAGACCTGTTATGTCACCCTGGGACCCTGAAAGATTTGTTAATAGCTATGAAAAAACCAAGTTGCTTCACAGGGCTATTTTCTTCTCAGACATCAAAAGCAGAGGGAAAGTACAGTAATTCTGAAGGGTGAAAATGATTTTATTCACATGGTTCTTTGCATTTGACAAAGAGTAACAGGATAATAAAAGAGCTTTGCTCTCCATGAAACACTTACATAGAAATCTCAGCAAGATTTATTAGTTCAGCTAAACATAATCACCAGAGAAGGCTCTTAGATATGGAAAGTCCTAGTAGGTCATAGCTCCTCAATTCACTTCCTAGTCTTTCTTCCAGTTTAACTTCAGAAATAAAAAGATTATACTGAGAGAGTTTTACAGGAAGGAAAGTCTATATTTTTCTTAAAAATATGTAGAAAATCATGTACTTTCACAAAACCATTTTTCACAACAAAGGCACCTCTTTCCTATCAAGGAATAAGGCTCTTTATTAGAAAATGATATTGAACTGGAAACAAAACTGTTTTATATTAGTTTTTCTTGAGTTGCAGCTCAGGTGTTTCAAGTTCTCTTTGTGGTCACGGTGCCTTGTCAGATGGCTGCTCGAGGAGGCGAAAGCTGCTGTAACATATGTTTGTGGCTCTGCCCGAGGAGATGCAATGGTAAGTCATGGGACTGAGGCAAGCCAGAGAGCCGAGACAATAAGTACAAAGTGACAAGGGACATCTAAGGAACCTCACCTCTGCTTTTTGCCCTCTAACTGCATTTCCACTTTCAATTTAAAACTGAGAAATATGTATGCTTTGTTTTTCACCAGAAGACCAAAAATATCCATGGACAATGTTGACAATTTGAAAACATTTGTCGTTTCTTCTTGTTTCCCTACTGACAAAAAGATTTTCTAACTAAGACAAAGTCTGCAGATCATAGCTTTGTCTAGTTTGTCCTGATATTTGCCCTTGCTGTCACCCCCATGGTTCTAAGCAGCACAACGCTGTCAGGTACCTGTAAAATGGGCCTGCCCACATCTACAAAGTTGGAACCTGTTGGCCTTCTTACTACCTGGCCAGGACTGTTCATGACAGGATAAATGTCTGTACTGCCTATTCCTATTTAGAAAGCGATACTTATGCTGTGTTGTCATGTCAGCCTTTGCCAGTGAAAAATCTCATTGGTTATTACAGGTTTGTAACCAATTACATTGGTTATTACTTTTTCTTTTGTTGTCTCCAACTATTCTTGGTATTGACATCTTGAACATTTGCAGCTCCTGGACATCACAGAAGCCCATCAAAGGGATCAGGTCTGGTTTTTAGGTACAAAAAGCAGAAGCATGATTTTCTTTTGAACTTGACTTGCACTGGTTGGTGAGACTAATTTAGTAGCATACAATTAGTATGCAGCCCTATTATATGACTAGCTGGCTTAAGGTGAGTGGGGTGTACAAGTATAAGCACGTTAAAGTCCTTACAGTTTAGACAAATCTGCCTCCAGCCACATTCATGATCTCATCTTCATTAAGGAAAAAGCATGCTAGAGAGACAAGATGGTAACTGGGCACCCCCAAAGCCTCTGCTGCCATGTAGTCTCTTGGGAGTATGCCTTTGTTAACCCTGTTTGTAGTCCAAACTGCTGGACTGCACTGTTTTAGTTCTCCCTCTCTGTACCAGAAAGTGAGTGAGGGTGTATTTGGAGAAAGCCACCCTTTTGTGAGAGTGTATCATGTTGACATAAGCAGATAAAGAAATATGCACTTCTGACTGCTCTGGCTTCAACACCCTCCTAAGCCCCATTCTCTGAATGGTTGTAGCCTTCTGGCTCCCCAACACGAATTCTCCTCTTGCACATAGCAACCAGTGATTTTGCTGTTTTTTTTTTTTTTAATCAGTGAACACTTATATTAAAGTACCAGAGAATCCTTAAAGACAAGAAATTACTGTGGCAGAGCATGTATCAACAAAACCAGGAGAAATACAGCTTGTACTTGATGCAGCACTTGCATTTCATAAGAAAAATCTCAAAATGTGATGTCAGCTGCCAATTCAGGGTAGTGTTTATAGAACACCCTATTTTTTAACTGTGATGCACAGCATTGGGAATCTACAGTGTGGGCTTCAACTCACGCTGGAATTTCATTCTCATTTGAAGGAGCAGTGCTGCTGAAATTGTCACATCAGTCCTGCCCGATCTATCAGCTTTCTCCCTGCTATGCCTGTCCTCAAGACAGCACAACATCCCTGAGGCCACATAATGAACTGATCTGAGTTCAAAGCAGTCTGGGTTTGGTATCAACCAAGTTGAATTCTCTAATCTGGCTCATTGTGTGGACACACCAGTGCATGTGCTAGCACAAAGGAAGATGCATTGAGAGGAAGGGAATGAACAGAGAGGGAAGAATGCCTCTCCTAGTTGCAGTTTTAGGAGCTGTCATTTTAAATTTCACCCAACCCCCTTGGTTTAGGCTGTAAAGCTTGTACGCAAATTCTATTTGGACATCTAGACTCTTATGTACACAGAGAAAAATCACCTGTCTTAGAGCTGAACCGCTACAAAGATGCCCACTTCTCACCCCTGACCCTGGAGAGACTACATAATCGTCTTGGACTCAAAGCCCCATTTTTTGAGGCTATAGACAAGGTGTAATGAATCTCATTTACATGACCAATGTGTGAGACTCTAGAGCTATTCTGAGCCTTGTGAGGCACGGAGTCGCTTGAGAAAGGAAGGTGGACTGCAGTGTAACATGGGGCACGGAGTAGAACCAGCTATGAGCTGGAGAGAAGTTTCTTCTTCTCTACTGGACTGAAGTTTCTCCCCTCTTTGGAGAGGTCTGTAGGCTTGATATTTGAGGCTGGGACCTATCTTTGCAAGAAAGCCAGTGGGCATACAATAAAGGAATGTAATAGCCTGATCTGCTTTATTTCTGATGCATTCATTTTCTTGCAGAGAAAGTCTGTAGATAGACACAACTGTCCTTAAAGTCTGAGCAGCTGGAACCTGATGTACTCAGAGGTACAGCAGGTCTTTCTTCAGGAATGTTATTTGTCCTTTCAGAACAGATTTATAAAGACTCAAATAATCCACCCTTCTCTGGGAAATAGTCGTTTATTTTGCTCCTCATCAGGCACTCAGTGTTGCTGGCACAGGGTTCTTACAGGAACATTGCCCCTGCTGGGCTGCAAACCTAGCCAAATTGCTCTTAAATGAGAAAAAGGGAACCATCCTCCAAGTCTTTTACCATGAATGCTGAGACAGAGTGTTTCTCCGAGAACTGACCAAGTTCATTGCTACAGAGGGAGTACGCTTGTCTCAGTGCACACCAAAACATTAACTGGGTGATGGTTGAAGATCTTCACATCGCTGACATTTAAACCTCCTCAATAATTCTGTGCATGACCAATATTTACCCTCTTGTCTTTGTGCTCGTATTGTCCATTAATTTAGACATGATTTTCCCTCCCAGCTATTAAACAGCCACTGTGATGCAGGATGATCCCATGTCTCACAGTTGGCCTTTTCTGGCCTAAAAAAGCTAGACTCTAGTCTCATCTTGCCAGTCAGGACAAGTTCTTCCCAGAAAACCATGTTTGCAGCATTTTTGTGGCTTCTCCAGTAATTATTAATCTTCCTTGAACAGACTACACAAAAAGAAGATTCTCAATTCCTTTTGCACTTCCTGAGAGTGATTCCTTATCTAGCAGGGAGTGTATAATAGCGCAGAGGTTCAATTTTTTCTGCTTTATTTTTGTTCCTTAGTGGGTGGCCCATATCCATCTGGAGGGCTGGAGGCTTCTGTCCCAGGGTACCTGATCAATGCAAGGATGCATTAGTCAGAAGGTGGGGATCATCAAGTTGGATGTATTACAGAGGTCACTTTATGAGTCAATCACCATGGTAGCTGATGTAAGAAATTAGGTATGGTTAAGATGAAGCTTCTCTGGCCTGCTCTGGATGTGAGATTTGGGATGTACTCCACAGCAGTGTCACAGGTTACTATTGCCAAATCTCTGCTTCTCCAGTACTGTTCCCAAAGCCCAGAGATATAGAAAAGAAGGCTTTCTGGATGAGGCTGTCCTAACCTTGAACAACATCTCAGCATGGGTATCTTACCATCCTCCTGAAGAAAAGATGTTTATTCTTTTTTGGATGAGCAATTGACTGAGGGAGAACCCAGACATGATCAACTCAAGAGGATAATCCTCAGGATGTTTTGGTGCAAGGACATACTGAACATGTCCCATTTCTTACTGTGTCATCCATGTTGCCTGATGAAGTCAGAGATCCAAACACCCTTTCAGGCTTGTGCTGAAAGTCACCTCAGCTGTGTACAGCACTCACAAATAATACCACCGTGCAAGGTACAGATCGACACTGTATCTCCTTCTCCCACTCAGTCTCCTGTTTATTTCCATCAAAGTACTTTTCCGATCTGTGTGTTTTGTTGATCCATGTTCCAGTCCCATTCCTCTCTCTTTCCCCATCTTCAAAAAGTTCTTGGGAAACAATGGTGCAAGAAAACAGTTTCGTAAAAAATTGTAAAAATTGTAAAAAACCTGTCTGTTATGGCTGCCATCCCCAGTTCAGTGTCTCTTGTGCAGTTCTGCCTAACCATTTCAAGGCACTTATCTACATATGAAAAGAAACAAGCTTCTTGTGAAGGCCTTGTTTAGAATATCCATCATCAGCTATCTATTTTGTTTTCACTTGCTCTGTACAAATCCTGATTCATACCTAAGGGGCAAAAGCTCTCTAATGAGCATGATTATGATAGTGTATAATACCCCTGACAATAATAATAATAATAATACCCCTGAAGAGCTCTCTTCTGTGGCATTTTGGAGGGAGATGCATGATGAAGGATGCGGACATGCTGTCCCAGTGGCTTCCTGCCATGTGCTAGCTGGGGCTCTCTGCATCCCTCACGCATTATCAGGCTCTGTGTCACTGCTGCTTGCAAATGAAGAATTCCAAAGGACTGCCAGCCACTTCAGAGATTTTGAGAAATAAGACCGGAAGCTAAAGATCTTCCAGAAGGCTTTTTTTATAATCGAAGGAATACTTAACAAGTGTACTTGAACATACAATTCTGTAAATGAACAGCACAAATTTTCACCATACATCTGCTTACACTGCACGTGAAAGACATTGCAGGTGAGTCCAGAGACCTCACCAGAGGCAGGAAAAGCCACCAGAACATGGTGAAAAATAATTTTTCAGAACCTCTTCATATCATTATCCAAAAGATAAGTCAGAACTTGACATCTGGTGTTGCCCTGATGAGCCAGGAGAGAATGCTTCAGCATGGAGTCACAGGGCTGTGTGTTTTCACATGGCAGAGTCTGTGTCAACACATACCACAATACA
>VZTL01065565.1:0-10862 GCA_013400535.1 Scopus umbretta | reverse complement strand
ACAAGAAGTTGGGAGGGGACACAGCTGGGACAACTGACCCTAACTGACGAAAGGGATATTCCATACCATATGACATCATGCTCAGCATATAAAGCTGGAGGAAGAAGAAGGAAGCAGTGGACATTTGGAGAGATGGTGTTTTGTCTTTCCAAGTAACCATTACGAGTGATGGAGCCCTACTTTCCTGGAGATGGTGGAACACCTGCCTGAGATGGGAAGTAGTGAATGAATTACTTGTTTTGTTTCCTTTGCTTGCTTGTTTTGTTTCCTTTGCTTGTGTGAGAAGCTTTTGCCTTACTTATTAAACTGTCTTTATCTCAACCCACAAGTTTTCTCACTTTTACTCTTCTCATTCTGTCCCCCATCCCACCAGTGTGGATTGAGCAAGTGGCTGTGTGGTGCTTAGTTGCTGGCTGGGGTTAAACAATGACACAGGTTTATGGTTGGACTCGGTGGTATTAAAGGTCTTTTCCAACCTAAAGGATTCTATGATTCTATGAACTTGGACAGGAACTGCTTCTAGACAATGAGACCTGTGACCCCCCAGTGGCCAGGGACACCTCAATCGTCCCCTGCTTCCTCTGATGATTGAGTTAGTTGTATTCTTTTATATGATTTTTGAGTCTAGATATGATTGTTATAATGGTACAGCAAACCACGTACTAAGATCTGACCCTACCTGCAGAGGGTCCAGGTGATTAGAAATTTTAAGTTAAGTTAAATTAGGATCTAGGTGTTCAGAATTCTTAAGTTGATTTGTATTATAAATTCTGTATTATGCTGCTTACAGATTGCACTATATCGATTCTGCTTGTAGAAATCCTGTGCCATTCTGATCATAAATTCTGTCCTATACAAATTGTTAAATGCTGTTAATAAAATAAAGCTGTAACTGTAGCTACAATTTATGCTATTATCATTCTGCCAGGGATCCCTAAAAGAACCTGTCTGTCCCCTCAGTGTCTGGTGACACCATAAGAATAGAAAAAGGGAAAGATACGAGAAAGTTAATGTATAGAAGTTTGAACTGTATCATTATCTGGGATGAGCTACAAAAATTAGGGAATTTTGGCTATAGGTGCTAATGTAATTGCAGCTGGTCTCATAGCTCTTTGATTGGCCTGATAATATATTAATTAGACTAAAAATAAGTGCTTGGCTTTTTATATGGGTCATGTTTCCTTGGTCTATGTAAATTTCTTGGTAAGTTTGGGCTGATACCCTTGCCTTTGAGACCCACCTGTTAAAATTTTAATGTAACAAATGATAGAGAATATGGCTAGCCCTCCTGTAAGCTCTGATAGGGATCTGTTTTCCTACAATTGTTTTGATTAAAGTACAGCAACAGATTTTCAGAAATCCAATGTGTAACTTATCTACTGGTGAAGCATAAAGACAACCTAGGCTGTAATTTGCAATGCAATGCAAGACGAAGGTCAGTTTTACAGAGCTACACAATTGATGTTGCAGTAGGAAAAAAATGACAAAGGAGCATGTTGCTCTGGTCCTCTTCTCTGTGACTTAACGTAGGGAAAGACGTGAAAAAATACAAAATGGGACAAAGAATTCTATAAAAAGAATACTTTCATCATCTGTCATGAGAGAAAAAGGAAAGAGAAACATTTGGGTCATTGTTTTAGTAGATACAATTCAATGTATCTTCCTTTCCCATCCCTTACCAAAGAGACATCATGGCTTGCCTGCTCAGTAACCTTTCAGTCTTTAAAGTAAGAGGCAGAGGCAAATTTTCTAAATGGCTAGTGTGTTTAGAAAGTGTGGAATTACAGGACAAATTTTCTGCTCTTAAAAATTGTCTTAAAAATGGCCTTTAAGTAGTCACAGTATGACCAACACACTAAACAGGAGACGTGGATCCTCATAATCAGTACTTGAATTCTATTCTTTAAATTTTTAATGTGGAAATCTTCATTGCACCTAATGAAACCCAAGAAGAAGTTCTTCAAAAAACAAACACAAAAGTTACAGCAGAGTAAAGAATCAGTATTTGCCAGGTGGCCTGTGGTACAAGTATTCAGCCTCAGCCTGTGGTCTCAGGGAAGTAACTGAGGTGAACCTTTACCTAAGTGGAAGATTCTGTGACTTTGATGATCTACAGAGGATTGTTATTTGATATAGACCGTTATATGATACCAACTCGTGTGTCTGGATCATAGAGTTTTGTTGGCTTGTTTTTTAAATATCTAGCATTAGATTAAAGCGGTCATGTCAACACCATTTTGGGCTCTGTGCAGTGAACAGGAAGAGAAGACACATAAGAGATTTCCTAATTTAATAATGCTTTCAAGTGGATACAGATAAGAATGTGATTCAGATTCTAATAACTTTTTCTCTTAG
This sequence comes from Scopus umbretta, assembly GCA_013400535.1. Taxonomy (NCBI): domain Eukaryota; kingdom Metazoa; phylum Chordata; class Aves; order Pelecaniformes; family Scopidae; genus Scopus; species Scopus umbretta. The sequence continues at coordinate 8,507 of VZTL01065565.1, read as the reverse complement.
ATTCAGAGGCTCTAGTTTCACTTTCTGCACATGATCCAGCTAGGATCAGTGTTATATTCATAAAAAAACCTCAGAATTAGCATATTGCTCAATACTGAAAAATTCTACAGCTAAAAACATTGGTAGATGACAATATAAAATATTTATAATCAACTGTCATCTTGATTTCAGTGGGACAGCTCACATCAAATAGATCTCGTAAGTGTTTAAGATCAGCTCCAGGCTCTGTCTCTAAACTTTTGTTAGGCATAATCAGTCTCTCACACACAGAAGCATTAAGAGGTTTTCAATTGCTGTAATGTGTTAAGTAGCATACATTATTTTTTAATCTTGTTTCTAAGAATTATAAAATAAAATTAAGGCAAGGTTGTAAAGCTAAAATTTAAATAAGCATTGAACAGGTTGCTCAAGGAGGTTATGGGATCTCCATGACTGAAGGCTGTTAAGAACAGATAACACAAAAGTTTGGTATCGTTGATTTTACCATGGGACAACAGGATAGACTACACAGCTTCTTGAGGTCCTTTCAAGAGCTAATCATTATGATTCTGACATGCCCATGTAGAGAAGCAAAGAAATATAAAGCAATTCTTGCCTCCCTGACTAGGCCACAAACCTGCAGACTGCAGGGCATTGAGAAGAACAATGTCTCTGGGTCAGTGTGTTGTTGTGAAGAAGCAAATAACTATCACAGCTATAATTCAGTTGCAGGCTGGTTCCTCCCTAGAGCGGAAAAGAAGCAGAAAATTTATTGCAATTCTGAATCAAAGCTAATTCTCTAGCTCAGTCCTGAGCTCTAGACATATCCTTATTGCTGAATGAAACTTTAACATTGCAACCTATCCCCTAGAAAGACTAAGGGGATTGAGGATATATTAAATAATGGTTATATATGCCCTTATAAAAGATGAGAATAGGTATTTGACTACATCTGAAATCAGATTTATGGAGATGGACAATTAAGAATTGGGATATATACAGAGTGTGTCAGGTATGGTTGTTATAAGGTGAAATGGTTTTTAAAATTGATAGGGCCACAACCAAACAATGTATATCCACAAGGGTTAAGGAAGTAAGGAGAGAAATTAAAGAAGCGTTGGCAGATATTTTTATATACTTCTGCTCTTCAAAATAGATAAGTGAAATCTGAAAGGACTGGAGAGTAGCCAGCATAATGCTATTATTTTAAAATGGCCTAAGGAGACACAAGAGAGGTAAAGACTCACTAACTCATTGCAATTCTCAGAGGATATTGCTGTCAACCTAGACAAAGGAGATATGCACATCACATGCATTTTCAGAAAATGTTCAGCAAAATTCTGCATTGTAGCTACTGTCTCGGTTGCAAAGTCAAGAAATGAATTCAAAGCAGACATACGAAACTGAATGGAGTAAACCAGCTATACTAAATGCATGCTGAAAATAGAAAATAAAATTAATGAGGACGTTTTTGACCAAGAAGGCTGTTTAAGAAAAATGTATAAATGAGAAGTGACACAGCTAGACTGCTAACTGCACTTCTCCTTTCAAAGAGTCTTCCCAAAGGAGGTTACTTGCTTGAGATTGACTTGTAAATGTAACTCCTTTCAAGTTTGACATGTTTGTAAAGCAGGTGTTCCATCCACTGCTGTCAGAGCTCCCTCTGCCATACCACTCCTTCACTCTGTGAAAACAGGTGAATTTTCATTCTTATGAAAACATTTTCCTGTAATCCCCAGAAAATAATTACTCTTTATTTGCACCATGGGGAGCTGCAGCATAAGGCTCCCACACTGACCTGTGAGACTGGGGGGAAAAAAAAGTAATTCTTTGCCTATACCCATTCAGTCCATGACAATTTTATAGATACTACTAGCAAAAGAACAGTTTTATAGGTGAGGGCTGTGCCATAGGCTGAGGTCACAAATAAGCACAGCAAATAAGCATATTCCATTTAATTGTTATCTAGCAACAACCTTTGGTAACAAGTGAAGCTAGATTTAAATCAGTAAGAAAGAAAGAAAAGGCTCTGAATCTGATTACTAATTCACTGAGCCATCCAGTCCTACTATGATTGTTATTTATGTTTCCAGACTGCTTTTAAAGATGGAAGAGATGAGTAAAAAACTGCAGAGGGAAATATCAAAAGCTTTTATACCTAGAGTCGATATCACCAACCTTGCTTATCAAATATACTAGCAACAAAGAAAGGAATTTATTATTTACTCAATATCTTCGATAACATTAACAAGGGACTGTATAAAATTTTGTTAATCAGATTTGAGATTAACATGGGAATTAATTGGGGATATTTTGTGACATTAGTACAGTTAAAGAATACTAAGAAATATTTTTAAATAATTAAAAACTTTTCTTTCTTTTAAGTCTTGTTTTACTATGTAAAGGACATCTTCAGCAGTGTCCTTTTTTCCCCACTGATACTTGATCTTTTAAAAGTTATTTTAAATATTTTAGCTGGCTTTGTGTTCTGAAATGGCTATCTGTGCTATATGCTGGTAACATCCTTTTTGAGGATGGGTGGAAACTGGTTAGAGGATCATGTTTTTATGCAGATCTTCTTTTAACAAACAACAGGCTATAACTTACCTTTGCATGTTCTAGTCACCATCTTTGTGAATTTTAACACTCTGTTTGAATCAGAAACTCTAACAAGACTGAATAACTATATAATATAGATCAGTTCCTATTCCACTGATAATTTACATGTTCTTTCATTCCATTTGAAGAAACTGTATTAGTGGCACCATCTTTGCTCATCTGCAGAGATGCATGAATCGTTTCTCTTCGTGCCTCCATAGTGTTTTCAGCACAGTAAAACTGTGTAAATATGAAATTCTTTGATTCATTAGACAAACTGAAAAAACCTCAGGAAAATTTTCTAGCTGAAATTACATATTTCAAATATTTCACCATAATTAACCCCCTAACCAAATAGTCATTTTAGACTTAACAGGAATATTCAATTTCAACAGAAATTAACACATTTTACTCCAGTGTTAGTTTGACATACTGTTTCTTTATTTCACATTTTGAAATACTTTAAATTAGAACCTTAAGTCCAGAAGAATATCAAGAATCAGGTCCTCTAATTTATATGAAGATGCCTAGAGTAGGAGATTCCTTATATAGTTAGCAAAGATTTCTAAATACTCTGAAGGTCTCCATAAGGAAGTCCCATCTGAGACCTCAAAGGAAATATATATTTGGAAGTCTGGGTTTCCCAGTACACTCAATCCAAGCTCTGGAACACACATTAAAGTGCACAAGATGTGAATTCAAGTCTTACTTGTTATTGGATGTGTGTTTATGTTTTTATTATACCTCCAGAAGGTGATAGTTTTCTACTATCAGATATTGTTACCAAGACTGTCTTTCACACTTTATAGCATTGAGCACCAACCATTTAGGAGACTCAGTACCTGCAGTAAGTGATCATATGGTCACAGTTTTCCCAGCAGGCTACTGTCAAACTGTCTTTAGTAATTTCATTATACAATTGGCATCCAAATAAAAGCAAATCTCTATACTAAAATTTGGTCTAAGGTATATGTTCTGAACCTTCAAAACTGAGTTCTGAGCTCTTGAAACTCACTGTTAGTCCAAGGACAATTAATTTAAGAAAAAAATAGTGATATTTGAACCAATAAATAGAAAAACTTCAAGAAAATACAACTCAAAACTGAATATGAACAATCACCTATATACAAAATAAATGTATAGGCCAAAACTTTTAATTCAACTTGAATCAGTTTCCTGTGGGACTTGTGTATGTGCTATACATGTGCAAGTGTAGGTTTGTCATCCTAAAAAGCCCCCTCCACAAAAAACACCCTATCACCTACATGTTTAAGGACTCTGTCTCTCAGAAACATATGTGCGTTACCATCAAGGTATTATGTTGTACTGGTCATAGTTGGCAAGCTGTTGGCAGTGGTGGGGCTGCAGGGCAGCCTCTGTGAGGAGAGGCCGGGGCTGCCCCGTGCCGGACACAGCCAGTTCCAGCTGACCCACTGCAGGGCACAGCTGAGCCCAGCAGCCAAAACGGAGGTGCTTTTGGGAAAATGTATTTAAGAAAGGGATAAAATACCACAAGGAGAGGAGGAGGGAACAAAAAGTGTGAGAAACAGCCCTGCAGACACCAAGGTCAGAGAAGAAGGAGGAGAAGAAGGTGCTCCAGACACTGGAGCAGAGATTCTCCTGCAGCCTGTGGAGAAGACTATAGTGGAGCCAATAACCATCCACATTGCAGTCTGTGGAGCAACCCACATCAAAGCAGGCAGATGTTTCCTGAAGGGCTGCGGCCAACAAAGAGCTCACGCTAATGCAGGGGAAAAGTGTGAGGAGGAAGAAGCAGCAGAAAGGAGCTGTTATGGACTCCTTGTTACTTGTCAGTTGGGGTGGGGGAGGAAGTAGAGGAGTTCAGAGTGAAGGAGTGAAATTGATCCTGAGGGAAAAATGTGGAGGGGAAGTATTGTTCTAATATTTCTTTGCTTCTCACTGCCCAAATCTATTTTAACTGACAACAACTTAAATTAATTTTCCCCAGTTTGAGACTGCTTTGCCCATGACTGGTAGGTGATGTCCCTGTCTGTATCTCAAGATTTTGCATCTTATTTTCTCCTTGGTCCTCCTTGAGAGAGCGGCTGGGTGAGGGTCTGGCAACCAGCCAAGGCTGACCCACCACATACATATGTAACTTAAAGTGAACTCCCTCTGCTGACAAGAGAGAAGCAACTCTGACCACGTGGACAGAAGAAATGACTCCCTGAAGCATTTCTATATCTTTTCATTGTCCCTAGAGGGAGCTAAGATTAAACAATCAATTTATAAATCTAAGGCTAGGTAAAATGAATTCTGCTGTTGTTGGCACAATGAAGGTTAGAGAGGGAACAGAGGTAGAATTAGTAAAAACAAAAAGTGCTTCAGGTTTACCTGATTAGATATGGTGTTATTTCCTATATCTGACAAAGGTCATAAGATTAAATTAATTAAGATAAGTGTGCCAGGTATTGCACTGAGAAGTGTTAAAAGAAGTAATAAATAAATCAGCAGGTAAGAGACCTTCAGTCACAGAACATATGCTATGTACAAGACTTTTGGGAACCTTGACCAGCGACTGAAAGGTAAAAGGCCTCTCAACTGCAGGCTACTGCACTGTAAAAATAAGAGTAGCTTATGCTGTTTAAAATGGGGAGATATCAAATACTGGAGTTAATGTTGTAGTAAAACAGAGAATTCAAATAAAAATTGAAATTGCAAGCTCACTTCTATTTCAGTCTGTCATTAACTCCTTTCACTAAGCACAGGTATTTTAGGAGTCTCACACTACCACTCATGTAGTTATTTACGTTTTGACCACCAGTGTCCCAACACCTGGCTATAAATAATAAAGGTCATAACGGAAGCTATGTTGTTTCGCTTTTTTTCTTCATTCATTTAAAAGAGTTTCTCAAGGGATAATTTTTAATACTTTGTGACCCACAGTTATTATGTCTGTTTGCTTCCTTCTACTTAAAAGAGATAACCCTGTGTTTTTGCACTGTTTTCAGATCCATCATCCCTTGCAGATCAATTCCCCAGCCATGACCTTTACTAATAGGAAATCCTAATTCAGTAGTGTTGCAATACTAAAAAAATACTAAAAAAAAAAAAAAAGGAATACAATGGAAAAAGTGAAAATGACTTTGTAAAGAAACCCATATTTCCAATAATGTACTTCATCACTGTTACCCACAGCTTCTAAGGTCTGACTATTAAAAAAATGTTGTGTTTTTTTTTTTAATGGATGTATTTTGGGTATTTACCCCCAAAAGCTAGAATAACAGAAATTTCTCTTTTCAGTTTTTCTTCAATACGTTAATATTTGTTTGTAACTCATTCATAAACATGAACTGTGTGTACACAATAAAGAAAAAAATAAAGAAAACCTTCTCTTCAGCCATAAATATATACATTGTAAATCATTAATTCCCAAATGGTAGTCTTTCAGTGCTGTGTGCTTAAAAATGTATCTGAACTTCAAACATGCACTCTACAGAATTATAGCCTTTGGGAAAAATATACTGACTTTTCATTTTGGTAAGATATTGAATATTATAATTAAAGTAGTGGCATAATGATATCATCTTTATTGAAATAGAAGCACTGAACTGCAAAAAAGAAATCAGAAGACAGCAATTGCCATGGGGATTTAAGTTAGGTATTCCTTTTGGTTTTTTGTCAGTTGCAAAAGAAAAAAAGTGTAAATACTTGTGTTCTTGTATTGCTTAGGAAGAACCAGTAAAGGAACTGGATATAATATAAAACAAACATCACAAATATTTCATAACCTATAAACTATATTGAGACATATGATAAATAAAAACACTTTAAATTATTGTTTTTTTAGCATTTCAACTTGCTGAGATTTTTCATTTTGCATTGTGGCGATTCATAATATGTAGTAATCTTATAATTTAAAGGAAGCAGTAGACACTTAAATGCTAGGTCTTTCTTTTTTTTCTCCTTACTTAGTTCTAGTAGAACTTGAAAATTACCCCTCGAGGTTATTTCTCCCTTAGTTTTTCCGTAATCCTAATATGAAAATAGGAAGAATTTTAGAGTTCTCATTTATTTCCTTTGAAGAATATTTATGAATACTGGCACAGAATTGCTAAAAGTGTCTGGCCAGAATGAGTAAAAAGAATTCTGAATAATGCTAATCTCCTATCAGTGGCCGTCATCTAGCCCCTTCTCAGTCTTAAAGTACAGATTTCATATAACAGTATATAAACATATAGACATACGTATATAACAGTTTATAAAGTACAAATTTCATATAACTTGGCTGTGCCCCTGAATGTTTTCAGTTGGAGCTTTGACTTCGCAGTTATTTGAATGGCAGGTATAGTGCGGCCAACTAAAACATCCATGTGAGCTATAAAGAACTTCTGTATCCTAATGACCCTCATGAAGTGTTAGAAGACACCAGGCAACACCCCATAAGGTAATTAAGATATAAAGATGAATCAGCAGCTGGCTGAGCATTATGTAATTTTTTTTTCCCCCAGCAATGATAGTAAAAGAAATTGACCTAATCCTTGCTTCAGGAAGTAACAAAACCTCTATTGCACTCACACTGAAAACAGAACTCAAGAAAGGTTATAGTTATTCTGTTCTTTGTTAGCCACTAAATAATTTTACTAATCTTGCCTCCATTGAAGGAGTGAATCAATTCCCCCTTCATTTACACACTGAATACTTAAACTTTCAATAAAAAATTAAACTCGCCAAAAAAGACTGCACTAAGGGATACTATACTTCAGTTGAAATAACACATAGAAGTGAATTTCTGTAGAATACAGAAACTGTTGCTTCATTTGTCCAAAATGTCTAATGAGACTAGTAATGTCCTATATTAAAAGTACACCGATATTCCTGATATTCTTACAAAATGGGCATTCGCTACATAGCTATATAGTACAAAAAACCCAACCAACCCCCAAAAACCCCAAACAGACTGAGGTATTTCTACTCCATGTATAGATAGACTTAACTTTATTCCAGAGCTAGCTAAACCTCTAAAAGCTGGGGTTTAGACAACTAAAGATATTCATGCAGTCACTTCACTAAGGTATGATTTTTTTCCAAAAGTTGTATATTTTTGTTCTTATTGCTTCTGTTGCTGTCATATTTGTCTGTGCTTATGATAAAGCTTTTACAAAAAGTAAATCATTTATAGCTCATTGTAAACGGCCACATCAGTATTTTCTGCTATGGCAGGCTGTTCTACAGTGTCAAGTCACCCTCTCCTATGACCTTTCATAAATCTTATCTTCAATATACCTTAGATGTCTACTTAAATCATCCTGAACATCAGCACTCATGTACAAGGCCAGCCCATCACCTGAATGTGAAGCTGAACATCTGCCACAGAGTCTTACACATCTAAGATGTAAATGACAGAGGAAGCAAGAGATGTAACTGTTCTCTGTTTCAAGCCTTTCAACTCTTGCTTTAGCAGTACAACTCAAAGGTTTGGCTCGTCATCTGCTAGTCTTACTTAACTCCTCCAAAGTACACCCCCCTCTTCAAAATATTCACATGCCTTGATAGGAAATTCACCCTTTATTTAAGCAAACAACAAACAAAAGTATTGGCACACAACTAATCAAATGGAAAGATAAAGAGTTCAGTCATCCAGCAGCTTGAATCCAAAGATTACTAGCAAAGGCTTTCCTTATATGTAATTAAAGTCCTACCTATCCTCTTAGATGAGTTTTCTACCACAGATTTTAATCTTTTTCATCTGTCTTCCAAAATCTTGCTGCAATTACATGCATAGAAAACTTCTTACCCTCATCATTTTTTGCTTTTGAAAACTCTAGTTGCAAACAGCTGGTTGGTTAAATGGATGAGGCGTATAAGGACTTCATCATATTTGCAATTCATGCCCTACTAGTATATACACCTCATGTTTCACAGACTGCTACAAGACAGATTTTAGTTTGTTTTGTTTTATTTTTTTT
>VZTL01065564.1:0-29420 GCA_013400535.1 Scopus umbretta | reverse complement strand
TGGCTTTGGCTGCTCCCGCCATTGAAGGCCACCCAACTGAGACCCCCCAAGCTCTCCATCGCCCACATGACAGGGAGCCACCGCCGTCCCCAGGGCCGGGAGAAAACCTGGAGGCGCGCCTTTGTCCTCAAGGGCCTCCCTTGCTTCTTTCTCCTCCCCCACTAACAGATGCCACATCCTCAGTAACTCTTCCAGCTACAGCATTCACTTCTCCAGGTTTGTCTGCTTTATTCTTTTTTTGCTATGGTATTTTCGGTGTTGTGTTGATTGCTCTTTGATAGGCTGGATTTTTATCAATTTTATATTTTAGTAGTGTTGGAAAAATCTTTGTTGTTATTGTTTCTTTGCTTTATACATTTCTCTCTTTGTCTGATTCTGTCACTGCCGTTGGATTTCATACTGTTTTGATTGTTTGTGTAATCTATGCCTACTTCTTTAGATTTTATGTTATTTGGTTCAGCACTACTTGCTGTCTTTCATGCATATATTTGCCTTAAGCCTGTTAATTGCTAAATAGGAAGGGATAGTCAGAGTTCATCAGACATAGCCTGAGTGAGAAAAGCACAAGCATTATGGTTTTCTGTAGATTTATCCCCCGTTTTCCATTGCTTGTATACATAAAATATATTTTCATTTATCAGAAATAAATCTAAATGAATCATATCTATATCTTATTGCCTCTTTTTTTTTTTTTCAGCTAGGAAATATAATTGTGGTGGCTTCATTTTTAATTCCTCTGGAAGACTTCAGAGTCCTTCTTATCCTTTGAATTACCCAGATAATGCAGATTGTTTGTGGCAAATACAAGTAACGAATAATTTCCGCATTATTCTCACATTTGGAAGTATTCAGTAAGTAAAACACTTCCTGCTTGGGCAATGAATGGGTCCCAAATCTCATCTACAACCACAGCTCCCAAGCACATTTCCCATGCTTTGAAGTGATTTATAAATATGAAATTGGAATTGTGTCAGTGTAATATCTTAATTTATTGTTTACTCAGCACTTAAAATCAGTTTACCAAATGCTTTTTATTCTATATTCATGTTTCTTCCTCAGGTTGCAAGGTGGATGCCAGAATGACTATATTGAGATCTATGATGGGCCAGCCAATACTTCTCCTCTGCTTGGAAGAATTTGTTCTAGTTCTGATCTCACATACTCATCATCCTCAAACTTTATGACTGTCAGATTTCACAGTGACTCCAGATATTCCAATAGAGGGTTTCATGCTGAGTATCAGTCTTTTCCAGCAGACCAGAACACCAGTAAGTTTCCATTCTTTTTGTAATGTTTTCTTCGCTCAGAAGATTTATACTCTGATTTTATTTGCTAAATAAGTATCTGTTAATATTGTTGAAGAAATCCCATGTAGATGATATTCCTATTTGAATTTCATAGCTGGTTATTGACCAATCATTTTTGGACAGTAGTTATTTTTTCATTTAAAAAGTATCAAATTAATTGCCTTTAGATGTTTTTGATGATCACCAGTCTAAATTCATATTTCTTCTTATCACATCAATTTTCTTTTTTTTGTTTGTTTTGTTTTGTTTTCTACCTCTGTGGACAGATTTTCATAGAATCATAGAAATATTGGTTAGAAAGGACCTTTGGAAGCTTCCTAGTCCAACTATTCAAAGCAGAGCTATTGCCAACACCAGGTCAGGTCCATTATGAATTTGTCTAGCTGAGTCTCTAGAAACAAAGGATGAAATCTTCAAACCCACAACTTCTCTGGGTAATCTGTTCCAGTACTGTCCTGCAGTCCCAGTGGGAAAGTTTATCTAATGTGCACTCACAGCCTTCTCAGGCACAAACAGTGGCCATCACATTTGGCTCTGTTGTCTTTGTAAATGCGTTTCAAGAGGCTGTGTGTTGCGAGTAGGTCCCTGTCATCAGAGATCTCTCTCTACCAAAGGCCAAGCTCTCTCTGGAATCAATGCTGTTCATGTCATGGACTCAGTGAACCATCATGAAGTTGATTTCAGGATCCCCTCCCAGCCAAGTAGTGTTTCTGCAAGCCAGTGTGAACAATTATTTCTACACCTTCCACAAAAGCTTTTGGATTCTTATTCAGAAAAAACTCCGACTTCTTAGCATTTTTGTGTGAGTGGTGACACAGGCTCAAGGTCTCAACCAAATCCTATTGTAAACTACCTATTTTCATCAGGAAAGTAACTGAAGGTCAGCTGAAATTTGTCAGAGATTATTGCTTAGTTGTATCTAAGTCTAAGGTGCAAAAATAAGTGGTTTGGCTTATGAATTCTCTCCCCTAAATGGTAGCAGCTATTGCAGTTCTTGAAGTAGTAACAATCATTATCAAGTACCTGAAATCACTAATGATTCATATTTTCTTCCCTAGCCCTTGTGTGTTTGCCAACCTACATGCGTGCAGTTGTAGACAGACACTATTTCCAGTCACAGGGCTATTCGGTGTGGAACATCAGCTTGTCTGACCCTTATTGTAGACCGACGATTACATCAACTGAGGTTATATTCAACATTCCCTACAATGGCTGCGGTACACGCCGGCAGGTTCGTGTCACCATATTTTGGAGAGGTCTCCGAGTCTGGGCGTGGAAACTTAATACACATTTGGGAAATTGTCATGAATTGCAAAGGGTGTTGTAGCCCACAGGTATTCAAAACACAGAGAAGAAGCATGTGTTTCTGGAGGCTAAGGTTTGTTAAACATTCCTACTTATCCTTCCAGGCTTTAGGTAATCCCTGTATCTATTTCAGAGCGATGTTCTAGAGAACAAAATATAGGAGAGAGTTAAGTGAACAATCCCATCCAGGATGCTTGCAACTTGAGTATTCTTTCTGACTAATACTAGGACCTGGCACATACAGAAATTTATAGTATGGGTTGTGAACATGACTACATGTGATAATTTTGTACTTATCTAATGTGTCAAATAGGGCAACAATGAAACGATCACCTACTCCAATGTGATAAAAGTGCCTGCTTCTGGTTACATCATCAAGAAGCAAAAGGACCTTCACTTGCACATCAACTGCAAAATGCTCCAGAACACCTGGGTGCAAGTAATGTACATTGCTGATGACATCATTAATGTCAGTGAAACCCAGTATGGCAGATACAATGTGAACTTGACATTCTACAATTCCTCATCTTTCCTGTGGCCAGTACATGACTTCCCATACTACGTTGACCTGAATCAGAATTTGTTCCTTCAAGCTTCTCTTCACAGCTCTGACCCAAATCTGGTGGTGTTTGTGGACACATGCATGGCATCACCTGATCCTAGCAGTTTTAGAACACTGACCTATGAATTGATCAGAAGTGGGTAAGAAATTTCTAAAGAATTATTTAAAACCTATCTCTATGCGTAGTTCTGAAAGAGCTTCACTTATGAAAGAGTTTGTTTAGGGTCAGTGTATATTGGTTGCAATTCTCAATACAAATATCCTTCTAAGAAATATTTTTTGGCAAAGCCTGAATAAAATATAATATGACAAAGAAATGCCATTCAGAAGTTGCAGTCAAGCCCTGAGATTTCTCTCAAGGAGGTAGTGTAGAAACTGAGGTCTGAATTTGTTTCTGAAATAGATGCATGAAATGTAGGGATGTCTATGGCTCTACATTCCTGTACATCAGAATTAGAGTTTTGCAAATAGTTTCATACAGCATCATCACTAGAATACAAAACAGTCTGTTCAAAAAGAAACAAAATTCCTTAGCCTTTTCCTGCTATTCTAAATACCTAAAATATTTTCTTCATCTCATACAAAATGTGCCTTTTGATTTGAAATGGAAAAGTTGTGGAGTCTTGTAAAGAATGCAAAACGGACAGTTTCATCATAGAAGTGTCCCATTTTGTTCCAGGAATGAAAGGCTCATGCTAATTTATTTCTCTTTTATGCTTGGTGGGATTTGCATCTCTCTGGCTCCTGGGAGAGTGTTCACAACCTTAGCAGTGTAGTAACCTCTTGCTAAGCTGGCACTCAGGCTTGTGACAGGCTCATGAAATGACACAGTACCTCATGCCTGCTGGGCGAATGTTCTCCCTTTTACACTTTATGTGAATCTTAAGAAGGTTTTCCTCTTGTTGGGGTTTCTTTTTATTTTATCTATAAAATACATATTCATTATGCAGGACACAAAAAGGCTGTCTGCCTTTGTGAGTAGAACACTCACTAGGCAGATGGGGCAAATAGATTCTGATCATTTTCCAGTTAATTTTTATTCATGTGACAAGGAACTGTGTCAAAAGCAAATGTATTTACTGAATCTAAAATCAATAATATCCATCTATAAATATCAGGTTTGTTGGGATACCACTGCAGTATAAAATAAACTAAGAATGAGAGGACTTAAAAGCCTTTGGGTCTTTTTAGGGAAATGAGCACAATGGATTTTTTTTGAGATACCAAGATAGCAAATAGAAATATTCTGGGGTAACAATTGTGGGTGAATTATTCTCATCTTTTTTCACCATGTTTAAATTTAACCAGAACGACTAGGATCTAAGTTAGGCAACTTCTAAGGCTAGTAGTTGTTAGGAAGTGAAACTCTTTGACAGGAAAGTTAATCTAGCAACTTGCACTGTGAAACATTTGGAGATCTCTATCAGATTCCCCAAGCAAAGTACCCTACAAACTAAAGAGCATGTTTATTGACCCAAAATTACATGTATTAAAAGTAGTTTTGTCCTTCCAGAGTAGAAAGGGCCCTTTTTGCTTCTGCAACAACCTGCAGGAGCCTCTTTGCAAAACAGGTCCTCACCTGAAACACAGAAACCTGTGGAACCACCAGTTATTTTTCAGCTATTCATGTCATTATTCATGTTAAATGAAATTTCTGTGCTGTATACATTATTGTGGTAGAAATCACTGCCACTCCTACTTATTTTTTTCTCTTAATTTCTGTTCTTGCTAAAAACATGCTTTTTAAAAATCCTTTTGAGTTCTCTTACACACTTACCTTCTGGGTTTATATTTAAACTTGAAACACTGCACAGAGATAGTGTAATAGTGCTTCTATTCACAATAGCTAATCTGTTAATTTATATCTTTCCAGGTGTGTTAAGGATCCTACCTACTCTTCTTACTATTCACCATACAGCAATGTTGCTCAGTTTGCATTTAATGCTTTTTCGCTTGTTAATCGATACCCGTCAGTTTACCTGCAGTGCGAGCTGGTGGTGTGCAGGTACAATGACTACTCTTCCCGCTGCTATCAAGGCTGTATTAGTAGGTTCAAGAGGAATGCAGGCTCTTCCCAGGAAAAAGTGAATGTTGTTATTGGACCTGTTCAACTTCGGGAAGCTCACGCTAAGAACAGGAATGCTGGTAAGTTTAAGTAACTTAAATAATGTAAGACTGTATATTACTGTATGTTTGCATGTCAGTTCAGACATGAAAACCAGCTCTGAAATATGCCTTGCTGGTTTATTCATAACTGCTATAATTCTTACAGCGATTTTTTTTAAATTAATTTTTATAAAATTGTTTTATAATGTTTAAAAGCTCTTTCCTTTCTGTCATAGTTCAGACCCATTATTTGTTCTGCACATGTCAAATGGCAATTGGTTCCATTCTATGAGAAGAGGGATGATATGTAACTTGTCTCCCTGCAGGATTTATATACATTTTTCAAAGCTGTCTGTNCCAATCAGGGTTAAACCACAACACTCATTGACACATCTTTTATTTATTAGCAACCAATCTGCAGGTCCCCTTGGAAATGTTGTTTCCCAGTGTCTTGTAGCTGCTCTTTCCACCATCAGAAAATAGCATCTTATGGTCTTAGAGTGTAATCATTGCAAATTCTTAGTTGCTCTTTAATTTCTTTCCATAATCTTTACTTGTTTGGCATGACCACAGGACCATTTGTGAAACAACGTGCAATAAAGCAACTTGGTTTCTGATCAGATCCAGATTGCATCACTTTAATTTGAGTTCTCTTTGCCTAATTACTTTTGAGATTAACTAGCTCAGGAAAACAACTGTAAGCCTCTCTCTTTCTTTTCTGCACAGAGCTGGCCTCTGACATCGAGGCGAAAGGGGAGTCTAAGAGCTCAGCCCCTGCTGCCAGCTCCCATGTTCCTCTGGTTGTGACCACCGTGGTGCTGGCAGCTGCTCTTCTCACTGTGGGAGGATTTCTTTTGAAGCATAAACTGCAAAAACCCATCCCGTACCGGATAATGTGAGAGGCAATCCAAGACTTGCAGGTGGAAGGATATTTTCACCAGCCATCTGTTTCATGATTTGGTTTCGTGATCTGTGTAGAGAGTAACTCTTAACTATTCCACCATTCAGATCTAGTTTGAAGAACGTACTGCATTGACGTAAAACCCAGTGTTACCATGAACTGAACTTATAAAGGAGCCTGGCTTTAAAATCCTCAAGTCCACATACACCTAAGGTCTAAAGAAAGGTTGATTCTTCCATCCCAGCATCCAAATAAGATACTATCTTCAATACTGGACATGTCAGGGCATCTCACTTGACTGTCTGTCTGAGAATACTGATTTAGGTGACTTGGGAAAGAAGAACTGACTTATTTTGCTTGTGTGGCACCATGAGATCTCTGGAAAGTAGTCCAAGAAAATCTTTGCAGTAAAACTATCTCAGTAGTTTCGCCGTAAGCGAAAACACACAGGGGCTGCACGTAAGGAATCGCTCCTGTACATCATTCTTTATTTTGGGGGGCATGGTTCTTCACAATTACATGTTCCCCTGAGAAAATGTAGTTCATTTATAAGATTTTGTATAGAGGGTGAATATAATCAAATCTGTTATGTAAGTGTGTAATTTTAAAAAGCAGGAAAGACAATGTCTTTTGAGCAATACTTCTTTTTGTGTACTTGCAAACTTACTGCCTTATGTGTCTGAACTCCCAGTTAATATATTATCAGGTTGGAGAATGTGGTTTCTGAAAACTGACTTTTGACAAGCAATGTTTGTGCTCTTGTTCTTACACATTTCCACACCTTTAATGGGGCGGGGGGGAGATAATATACATAAATTGCCATAAGGAAGTGTGACCTGTCTCCTATCCCCACATGAAAATAAAATAAAAACAATAAAAAAGGAAGAATCTGCTTGGAAGAAGCCACTTACTACAGGTCACCGGTATTTGATTGAGAAATGCTTGTCCTCAGACTTTCCTGTTTTCTAGCCAGCTGTGAAAGAGGAAAGTTCATTGGGAACAGTATAATGTACTGTCTGGGAGGTGAGCCAGAGACAAAATAGTGACATGTAAGGAAGGTGAGCTGTACTCTAGGGTGACATCCTGACCTGATGAGAAGGATGTGGGCAGCTCTGACGTGAATCATCGTAACAGCCTGTACCATTTCTTCCTGCAAGCTGCCTTTTGCTGGTGACTCCAGGTCGTATTACTGCAAGAGACTTACCTAGCCAATGGAAAGGATGACAACATGTGCTGTATGGTATTTGCATTAATTAATTAATTAAAATTAATCAGAACATAGCATTTATCTGTTCCTACTCTGCAGCGATAGACTGGTAATCAAGATCTCTAGAAATATCTAGATCTTTGAAGTTTATAGTAAAGAATTAATTAATGAAGAATATAGTGAAGAGTTAATTAATCAGTGTTGTTCATTTACCTGGACAGTTTGACGTGTTTTTTTTAACTTGAGCCATCTGGAACTCACTTTTGTGTTCCCCTACCTCCCCACCCTTTTCAGTTGCTACAAAAGTTTGGAGAGGAATTGCTATCCATCACTTACTTTTGCTTCACCTATTGCAGTGTTTGATTGGTCAGTCAAATATACTGGATTTTTTCTGCTTCTTGCCAAGATGTCAAAACCAGAAGAATATGAATAGTGAATACCAGGTGTTGTGTACATTTCCTCATTCATGTGCAAATGTGGTTGTTTGTATAAAGAAGCAGCATATTTACCTTTCTCGGTGTTCACTTTCAAGGCTTCCAACATTATCTTTGGCCTCTTGTGTTTTGCACTTCCTTCTTCCATTCCAATAATGCTGGCCTTTGTGGAAAGACCTTCTAAGTCATTTCTCCCTTGCGCTCCTGGACTTTAGTCTCCACCCTTGATGAATATACCTGAAGGCAATAAATTTGTATATGGCAACAATTGTGCCACAAACGTTAACTCCTGATAATGTCATCCAAACCATGATGGCTGTAGGGGTAGGAATCAGATGAAGAACAATATTCTGGCTCTTCAGTGTTAGGATGGTCATCAGCCTTTTCTTATTAAATGGTTAAAACACAGAAACACAGGAAAGTAACCACTCTGGCAAGAGAGTGGTGAATGAGAATTAAGCATTATTTCATGCTGTGGAAAAGCTTTGGAGTGATTCTTCAAAGTATGACACAGCTGTAATTGTCGCTATGCAAAATTAAACAAGAAATGTATTAAGAAAGATTCTTACTAGAAATCTGAGTATTTTTTCCCCTTTTGATGGTTCAAAGAAGCAAAGGAAATTTTAGAATAAAGTTGAGTTGCAACCTATGTAATTTACTTAACTATGCATAAAATCCACTGATATTTCTGTACAGTTTTCACAAAAAGTTATCAGCTGACCCTGACTCTCTTGACACTTCCTTGCAGTCTAACAGTCTCTCAGTGAAAAGAGTTTTGACTTGAACTTAAAAGTGCCAAAAAGGAATGGGTTCATATTGTGGCTGGAGGTGTTGACTGCAACTGCAAGGTTCTTCAGGTCTCTCATAGTGATTTGCTTACAAGACTTGGTTCATCCTCTCTACTTAATTATCTGGAGGAAATCATCCACTTGTTGAGGCAACGTTATGACTGTGGCACTCAAGAAAGGAAATTAGCAAGCAATATTTCACATCTCTCTCATGTCAGGTCCTCTTGCTGCCACTCCAACTCTCTTTCCCCAGGTCCTGGACTGGTAGCTCAGCCCAGGACCACTGATTGCCTCCTCTCCTTTCCTCACATCTCCACCACATTGCCTCTCCAGTGGTTCCTACATCCACCAAAAGGCTGCAGCCACCTCCTACACTAACCTCCTTGTTGGCTCTGCTGCTGATGGCAGAGGAATTAATGGTGTGGTGGAGCTAGAAATTTTGATAAGATGCAACTGTCTCGATTACATGTCTCTGTTATCTTCATGTTCCATTCAGCAACAGCCACAGTTCTGGTGGGTTATGTTCAGAGAACGCCCCAATCATACTTGAACAGGGCCACCAGGTCTTATTTTATTTGAGTATGCCAAACCTGTAAGAATTTCATGGCTCCCCAAGGAGATTTGTCTCACCAGTTGGAATCAAGTTATAAAGCTCTTTTATTACTTTACTGGAGGAAACACATTTATATTTCAAGATTCCACTACCTTCCCCAGACCTGCCAATGAATCTCCCCATAAAAGAAAAATACTGAGATTCATTGGCTAGAATTGAAAGGTATCTTTGGATAGGAGCTCATTTTCCTTGTACAATGAGATGATTGTGAAACCTATAGTAGCATAGATATTTCCTCTCAGGAAGTGGAAAATGTTACTTGAGATATTATCTTTCTGCAAAACCCAGGAAGTTACAAAACCTTGAATAACAAATTAAACAAATTTTTGTTTCAGATCATGGGACTGTGCTTGTTTTATTGTTCTCCTGTAGAAAGAGAAACCTATAGAGCCACTCCCCTTCAGAAGCAGAGACTATATATTCTGAACAGTCCTTTCTATCAATAGCATTTGGTGAGATGGGTACCACTATGATTTTGACACGGATACTCTTGTTAGGTCTAGCAGTTCTGGAGGCCAAACCAGGTAAAGCATTTAGATTTGTTCCAGGGTGCATAAAAAAAATATAAAGACTGTTTGGGGTCCTCTCTGTTGATTCTGTGAATAGAAATCACATTCATGCCTGCTATCAGTTTGGGCAAAAGATTAAATTGGAAATAGGATGAAAGGGATACCACAATTTTGTTCTACTAAAATTATGTCCTAATCATCATAGTTAATGATAAGAATTATTTAAAACTTTTAGTGGAGTTCATTTTGCTGTCACAGTGTAGTACTTGCTAGTGTCTTGTATCATTGTGATACTTGTGTCCATATGTTATAAATGAGTCATTCTTCCAGTTCCAGAAATGTGACTTAAGAATTATGGAAGGATTTTTTTTAATGTATATTTATTCCAGACTATATGCATACATACCTATGCTATATATTTAATATTGCTTGTTTTATTTTATTTTTCTTGATTTTATGTGCAATTTAATGAGATATAACAAGATGCTAGTTTTCATAATCTAACACTGTGGATAAATGAGGGGGCATCCAAAAACAATGAAAGACATGAAACTTTTCATTCAGCACTTTTTTTTGTCATTGACATTTTCCTTACCTGATTAGTTTCTAAGTAAGTGACTTAAGTGACTTTGAGCTATATAGATCTATGTATATCCCAGAATAATTGCAGATGATTTTTCTAACTAGCTATTTAAGCATCATTATGACAATTTATATTGCCATCCTCCTCCTCCTCCATTTTTCTTCATCTGTCCTCTGCTTGCTTGGTGATAAGCCATTTCACTCTTGCTAGTCCAGTTCTTCTCCCTGCTCTTGGCCTCATTCCCCAGCCCCTGCCTCCGTCTCCTGGGTCAGCATAAATGCTGTGTTTGTATAGTCACAGGCTTTTGTCTTTTTGAGACCTTTAAATTGTGAGGCAGGATGCAATATATCTAATCACATGCCCAGCTGATGGTTATGCTCTCACAGTGATGGCAGACCCTGAATGAAAGCAAATAAAAATGTTTTAGATCAGCTTTAGTTTCCTAATCCCACTCTGACTTTCTGGCAGGTTTGCTGTTTCAGCTCTCAAAAATCCTATGAGTACGGTTCAAAAATGTGCATGTGCAAGTAGTTATTTGAAGAAACAGATCAGGTATAAGTCAAGGGGCAATTTTGTAGCTTCTTCCTTTGAAGTGCTAGTTAAATGCATACAAATAGGAACAAATTTAGTTTGGATACTGTCTTGACTGTTCTTCTAGTCCAACAACAAAGAATTAGATGCAGTGAAGAAATCCTGGAGCTGTTAACTTCTCAGATTTGTTTTGCTTTGGATGACTTATTCAGTGTTTAATAACAAGTTAAATAAATATTTGGCAGAAATGCAAAGTATAACAAGTTCAGCATGCATGTTTTGATTTTCAAAGTGTAAATATTGCAAATCTTAAGTTACAACATTTATTTGCTCACTTACTTACACTTAGTGGTAAAGTCTTTGATAAACTTCTTCACCAGAAATGGATCTCTAAAATCAGGATCTTCATACTGTTCACTGCAGAATGTCTAAACAAGACAACTCAAACTGGAAAGCTGATGGGCTTTACCTGAATGAATGCAGTAATCAGATGTATACATGATAGGTTATTAGGTATTTCTTTATTTCAAACTCTAATAACATTTTACTGGAATATAAGAAATAAAGCCACTGGATTCCTATTGAAATTGTTATAATCCTATTGAGAGCACTGTCCATTTTGTTGAACACTTAGTGGAATTCTTCCACTAAAATTACTCTTAAAAACTATAGGATATGGTTGTGATGCGTGGACTTTAAGTCCTTAAAATTCTCCTAAAAATTTTAGAGGAAGAGGAGAATTTCTAGTTAAATTTCATAAGCCAGGGAGAAAAATAAAGAATGGCTATTGTTTTCTCTAAAATCCTATAGTTTTTCTGAAGTATTCATTTGGCCTAATTCTGACATCATTTTAAGCAAAGTAGTGCACTGCTTGTTGTCCTTCAGTAGTGCATAATATCTCATGAATTGCAATTTTTCTGCCTGGCAATTTTTGTATGGCAGCACTGAAGCAGCTCCATGAGCATATGTTTATGAAAAAGCCATGGTCTTGGCTGTCCAAGCTGCATCTTGCTTTGTCCCTGAAACCTCGGTGACCTGCCTGAGCCGTTGCTCTGCTTTCCCCTCCTGCACCCAGGTCAGCAGAGGCTTTGTACATCGCGTAGAAGTGCTACACATACGTGCTTCTGCTAAGACAGAGGCTGAGGGCAGGAAAGCTGTGCTGTACGTCCTAAATTCCAGTAGGATTCAATACAAATTGTGATGTCTCCTTGTTCTTTAATGAATAGAAGGAATACGTAAACATGTGTTCTTAAAACACATTTCTTCCATTTCTTTGCCATTTTCTTCCTGTTAACAAAGTAAAAAAAAAAATTAGTACTATTTTCTTAATACCATTTTACTTACATTTCATTCAGATACAGAAATTAATTTTCTCTCCTTTGCTTTCCAATTATGCTTTTTTTATTATTAAAGACTTTTCTTTCTTGCTGAAATAGTTTGTGCTTGGCCTGCTGTCTAAATTTTCTGTAGAAATCTTGCATAAAATACATGCAGCTGATTTTGAAATCTGGAGGAGAGGAAGAGAAAAGGTGTGTATCACCTCTGTTCTCACAGGCATTTCATATTGTGCTAGGCAAGCACCTGCTAGGAACGGTGGGGCAAGGGGACAGAATAGATGACTTCTTGAGGTCACTTTGTTTGTTTGTCTGACTCTGTGTTCAATTCCCTCCCTCCCAAAGCGACCCATCTCCGGCTGGTGAATGGGAGGCACAGATGCGAAGGTCGCATTGAGCTTTATTACGGAGGACATCCAGGGACAGTTTGTGATGATTTCTGGGGCCTTTCTGATGCCCAGGTTGTGTGCAGGCAGCTGGGATGCGGGCAGGCTCTTTCAGCTATGGGAAGTGCTTACTTTGGGCAAGGCGCAGGTGAGATCCTGCTGGACGATGTGAAGTGCAGAGGAAATGAAATCTCCTTGTTGCATTGTAATCACTCTGGATGGAAGACACACAACTGTGGCCACCATGAAGATGTTGGTGTTGTCTGTTCAGGTGTTGTCACATTTTTCTTTTCTAAATATTTTTGCTCTAGATTGCCCTCAATATACATGTGTTGGCATGGGGGTATGCAGACATTCTCCTCCTGAGATAACATTTCATTCATTCAAGACGTATGGTGGAAAGTTATAGCAGATATACCAGATATATGTTGAATCTTTCTTTCTACTTTATTAGGAAGAATTTTCTGCCTGTGGAAGGGCACAGTCCCTTTGAAAAGGCCTGTTCTTAGGAAGCAGATTCCAATTTTCCAACAACCCTGTCTTTTCGCTCCACTGACCCTGCAGAGCCAGCATGGACTCATGTTTTTCTCACTAGGGTAGAACACAAACTGTGATTGCTCATTCCATGCAGAGCAATTAAAAAACCCAGGGATAAGATACACACTGCAATATGCAGGAGTTTTATTCTGTCTAATCACTCAGCAGTGACAAAGAGAATAAGGAAACCAGTCAAAATTAGAGGCAAAGCTATGTCTGGTAGGCAACGCTCATCAGGAAAGCATGGGGCTAGGTGAAACTCATCCTCTTATATCAAGATTTAATGCATTCATTATCAGCAATAATAATTTCACAGTCACAACCCAAACTGCCATAGCTGACAACTCACTTTGCATTGTTTCTGTATTTTTCAAGTTTTCCTTCAAGTTTAGGTCCATTAATATTCTTTTGCTTTACAAATATCCATCCATTTTGAGTACTCTGTCACCTTGCTGGTTTTTGATTTTACATTTCCCTTACTTTTTATGAAAAAGTAGTTCATTTGTATGTTATTTTCTCCTGTATTAACAACAGATCGTTATGAACTGAGACATGGCTGACGACTACAGGTTGTTCAGGTGCTTTATGTATATTGCAGTTTTCCTCATTTCCTCAGAGGAAGAGCCTAGAGAGCTGAATTCATGCTAGAAGAAAATGCTAGCTACATCAGTGCTTTGTACTCGGAAGAAAACAACAAAACTTGCTCCAATACATCTATTACCCTTTGCATGCCACGTTCAGTGTCTTTTTAAGGGCCATTTATTTCTTGCTTGCAGGTGCATCTCCAGTGCCTACAACAGCCTGGCTGTATTCAACAGGTAATTCCTGCCGACCTGATCCACTCCTGGCCTTGCACCAAGCACCACCCCAAGACCACTGCCTGGGCTGCTCCTGGGGATGAACTGAGCCTCTGCAGAAGGGTGTCCATGATGGTGATAGGTCCAAGCCCTGCTGCTGCCATCAACCCTACAGCTCCCAGCTCCATGGCAGGAGCCTGTAGAGGACAGCCTCCAGCCACACCTGCACTGTGGTGGCTTGTTGTTGGCAGCAGGTGCCACATCAGTACATTTCCCTGCTGTCACCATCTGGAAATACCACTTTCAAGAAAAATTTTCAGTTGGCTATTACTCACCTCCATTCTCTCCGTTGACCCTAGTCAAGATGGAGTATGCCATCAGAGTAATGTGTCATTATTTCACTTCATTCTTGAGGAACTGGGCTTGTAGCTAACACACAAATGTACCCATTGCATAAGCACGGTCCTCATGTGGGTGGTGTTTTTCTTCCATATTCACAGGAAAGACCTCCACGGTGCCAACAAACTCAGCACTGGAGACAACATCCATAGTGGAGACGACGTCCATAGAGGAGACAACCACAACACCAATGACTTCTCTAGCAGAGACGACCATGGCAGCATCAACAACCCTCATAACAGAGACGACCATGGCAGCATCAACAACCCTCATAGCAGAGACAATCTCCCCAACAGAGACTACCACCACAGCACTAACGACCTCCCTAGTGGAGAAGTCCTCCCCAGCAGAGGCAACCACCACAGCACCAACAAACTCCATAGCAGTGACAACCACCCAAGCAGATATGACCACCACAACGCCAATGGCTACCACAGCAGAGGGAAGCACAACAGGTAACCCTGTCCACTGTCACTAAATGATCTCTTTAGTGTCCCTGATGTCCCTTCTCAGACCTGAGTGCACTGGAAGAATGCTTCCATCCCTGGGTCACTCCAGTTACACCATTCCTGGCATCCAAGTCCACAGTGAGGATGCAAACAGAGCATGAAGAAGAGCTGGTAAACCAGGAGGCCAAGGCTTGGGGCCAGGACCTCTGTAGCCATTGCTGATGAAGGAAACAGTTTGGACAGAGATTTCTTCTTGCTGTAACTGGAGGGATTGCAACAGGGGATCATTCCGCCTTCGCCCCTCCAGTTCCCACACGGGTAGTAACATAGTTATTTCCTGGACATGCCCTGGGATTTGAGATGTGACTGGAAGAGAGAGAGCTGTTGCATCAAATGTTTTGTAATGCAAGTTAGATCTCCATAGGCATGTGGTTCCTGCCCAAGGACCAGATGGCTATGTGAAACAGAGAAGTCACGATGGTCATTTCAATTGAATGAGACCTCTGTATGAAGTGAAGTGCCATAGGGCAGGGTGTCCTTGAAGACAGGCTAATTTGGGGTGCATGACATGTGCTGACTGTATTCAGAACCTTTTTCATTAACACCAAACTCTTACTTGCATCTGTAGCTCCAGCGTCCACCACAGACTGGCAGTATTCAACAGGTAATTAGAGCCCACCAGACACACCCTTCACCTTGCAGCAACCATGCAGCCACCCTACTATAGGGGCCCATCTGGGGACTGCAGGGTGCCGGGCTGGAGGGACGCTAACCCATGTGCCTCACCCCAGGTGCCCGCCTGCGGCTCTCCGGTGGGCGGAATGGCTGCGAGGGCCGTGTGGAAGTGTACAATGGCAGCATCTGGGGGACGGTGTGCGACGACCAGTGGGACCTGAAAGATGCCCAGGTGGTGTGCCGGCAGCTGGGCTGTGGCCAGCCCACAGACGCCCTGAGCAACGCACGCTTTGGCCTCGGCACCGGACCCATCTTCCTGGACAACGTGCAGTGCCTCGGGAATGAGACCTCCCTCCCGACGTGCAGGCACAACGGCTGGGGCGTGCACAACTGCTGGCACGTGGAGGATGCCAGCGTCATCTGTGAAGGTGCGTGGGCAGCAGAGGCCACCGGCTCTCCCACACATCCTACCGCGTGGGTTCCTGTGCCATCCCGTGGGAACAGCCACGCTTACCTCCCTTGGTAGAACTGGGGCTGAGCGGTGAGGTTGGGGGCATTTGCTGCCTGGTGCTGGAAGCATGCGTCATACACAAGCCCCATTTTTGCACCCAGAGGCCACAGCAGGCTCTCCACAATCACAGGTGTAGGTGCTCGGTGCCTTGGCAAAGCGCAGGATCGTGGGATCGCGGTGTGGGGATGATGGGGCAGCACTGGGGACACGTCAGGCTTGTGTCTGGAGGGGGTATGGCAGCACAGAGCCCCATGGTCTCTCCCCCCATTAGTGCTCCAGCCATCCGTTTCCACGCCCATTGCCATCGCCATTGCTACTGCCATTGTTACTGCCATTGCTATTTCCATTGCCGTGAGTGTGGGGCATCCACTGCCCTTCCATTCACAACCTCTTGCTCCTTGCAGCCGCACATCCAACCCCTCCTGCTGAATGGCCGGACGTAATAGGTAATTGGTGCCCACCCAGCTTACTCCCAGCCTTGCTGCAAGCCCCAGCCCATCGTGAGAGCAGAGGAGGGGGGACGTCTGGCCCGTGCCTGCCCAGTGCATGGCCGCTGCGCCCCTCTACCCATGACTCGGGGCCATGGGGTTTGGGGGCAGCTGCTGGACAGGAGCTGAGCTGCTGTAGAAGGGCGGCTGCAGCAGTGACAGTTCCAAGCCCTGCTCTGCCACAGCTCCTGGCTCTGGGGCAGCAAGTGCCAAGTGGAGGGGACTAGTCCCTTCCCTTGATCCCACACACAGCCGGGGCAGCCCAGGATGCAGGTTGCTGCCCTGATGTCAGCACACAGCAGTGGCTTTGCAACATCAAGCCAAGGTGGCCACCAGCACCCTTGCACACACTCTGTTAGGTTCTAGGGACTCAAACATCTCCAGGGTGCATGAGCTGTCCCCCTATGGCGTGGGCCATGCTCAAGGTGTGCAAAGGGCATTCCTGCAAATTCCCCTGTGCCCCAAGCACCTCAGCCCCCAGGCAGCTCCCACAGACACCCCAGCAGGCCCCTGCACACGGTGCATCTGCCTTCCACCCACCCGGAGTCTTTGCTCAGCCAGTGCCCTCCCCTGTTGCCTTTGGGTCTGCACCACCCCAGCGCACGGTCACTGCAGCCAAATCCTCAAAGCAGTTGGGGAGGTGGGGACCGGGGGTGCCGGGTTGGCGTCACCCTGACCTGGTGGTGCACTAGGGACCGTCCCTGTGCAGGAATATAGAATTTACATGTCACATCTTGTAAGAATTAAGTCCAGAGCTTGTGCTAACCTTCCTATAAGGAGACTTTCAGGATTATCTGTGTATTTAACATAAGAATTATTATGTCATTCATGCTGGCAGGAACATGAAATCTTACTGGAGCCATGCTTATAGGAGAAATGAGATATATTTAAGACTTGGTCCAGCAGGCTGGACTGCTTATTTCGGTCTGAGACCATAAAATTACAGAGTTTCCTAGAAGACTTGCAACTTATTTATCCTCCAAAGTCCTTAGGGGAATAAAGAGAAGCAACAGAGTAACCAAGGGGATGCTGTCTGTTCGGGAAGGTACTTCCATTTTGACTGTCATGACACAGAATCAGATGCAGAACCAGACACCGAATCGGAATCGGACCTCGACTGTAGAAAGGAGAGACCAGAGCAGAAGGTGTCAAGGTGTTACCAGCCCAGTCTGAAGATGGTGGTCTGACACCATGGATGTGACAGGGAATCCCAAATCTGACATGAAAGTAAACCTAAAGCAAAACCAAATATTTGTTTTGATTTGGGTCATACAGAATATCACCTGTGGTCAGTGGGAAACCCGCTTTTCAGCAACTGTGGATGAGACTTGTACAGCTCAAGTACAATTTTGTAGAGGTTACCCTGAGAAAATTCTCTTCCATTTCTTTCTTCAGCACCTTATTTTTGTGGTGGCTCAACCTCAAATTCCTCTGGGATGCTGCAGAGTCCATTCTACCCTGGAAGTTATCCGAACAATGCTGACTGTGTGTGGGAAATACAAGTAGAGAACAATTTCCGTGTTATGCTCACATTTAGAGATATTGCGTAAGTAAAACATCGATTTCCTGGGCAAATAACAAAGCCAAAACTTACCTGAGAAGTTTGAAAACTTATCTGAAACAGACAACCTTCCCAATTTGAAAGATACTTTCAATAACATCCAGCAGTTGGAGGATCAGAACAAAATCTGGATTACTGTAGTATTTTCTGCTCACAGTTTTCTGGTACAGCTACATACAAAACAAATAAAACCTCTGCTGTAAAAATGTTAAGTGCTGAAAGATTTTGTCCTGTGTTAGGGAGTTAAATCAGTTTCTGAAACACATTTGACAAGGTGCTGATGTTTGTTTGCCAGGATGCAAAGCGACAGATGCCAGTATGACTATGTTGAAGTCTATGATGGGCCTCGACATTCTTCCCTGCTTCTTGGGAGACTTTGTTCTGGTTCCTTTCCCACATACGTATCCTCTTCAAACATGATGACCGTTCACTTTCACAGCGATTCTAGCTACACCTTCAGAGGGTTTCAGGCTCACTACTCCTCCATTCCATCAGATCACAACACCAGTAAGTTCCCAGTTGGTATTTCCCAATGGACAAGCCCTGTTTATTGCTTTTGTTTGCAAAATAAATATTTGTGTATATTTAAAGACATTAGGGAAATGAAATGTGGTGTGTGAAATATGATGGGTCGGTGTGTGAACTGCCTACCATCTAAATTAGGAAAAAAACATTTGGTTCAATTATAACCTTTAATCGTTAACAAATTCCTGAAGTAACTAATATATTGTATCTTCTTCTAACAGCCCTTCTGTGCTTGCCAGACTACATGCATGCAGTAGTTAGCAGAGACTATCTCCAGTCGCAAGGCTACTCGGCACAGATGGTCACCCTGAATGACAATCACTGTGAACCAACAGTCACGTCACATGAGGTTATATTCAACATTCCCTACAGCGGCTGTGGGACGACACGAGAGGTACGCTTGCCGTTTTGCACACAGAATTGCAGAACTCGCTTTGAAAAGGGTCATGAAAGGGCCGTTGCGGTCCACAGTGCTAAGAAGTGAACCAACGAGACTTGGAGGTTTTTAGTGCTTTAGTTTTCCGTGACTTTGGAAATCCCCATGCATAATAGAAATGAGCTTCTAGGAAGGAAAGCATGGGAGGAATTTATATGAGCTTTCCATGATTTAAAGTAGACAAGTCTTGTAAGTACCATGCAGGTTTGGGATGACTGGGTACTACATGATTGGTGTTTTGTACAGATGTTCAATGAGTTGGCTCTGCCTCGGACTTAACAGAGTTTTTCTGCACTAATTTCTGTTCGTTTACACGCTTCAGCAAGTTTATTTACAATGTGTGAGCAGAAAAGACCAACATCAAGCTTGTTGGTTTAAAAAGTTTAAGATGAATCTACATTTTTAAATTGCATATTACTCTATCAAAGCTTAGGACATGGAACATGACAAAAATGCAGTTCCTCATTTTAAATTACTTGTTAAGCAGGAGAACAATGATACAATCAACTATTCCAACATGATCAAAGCTACATCTTCCGAGCACATAATCAAGAGGAAAAAGAACTTTCACTTACATATCAGTTGCAAAATGCTACGGAACACATGGTTGCAAATAATGTATGTTGCTGAGGATACTGTAGAAGTGAATGAAAATCAGTTTGGAAGATATGAGATGAACATCACTTTTTATGACTCCTCATCATTCTTGCGGCAAGTGCACGACTCCCCGTACTACGTTGACTTGAACCAAAATTTGTACCTTCAAGCTTGTCTTCACAGCTCTGACCCAAATCTGATCGTGTTTGTGGACACCTGTGTGGCATCACCTGATCCTCATGATTTTAACACTCTGGCCTATGATATAATCAAGAATGGGTAAGAGCTTTCTCAAGTTGTTAGAAGCATAGTTCTACTACCCTTTCTGCTTTTATTTAAAAGAACAGAACCAATCTGAATTGATTTAGATCTCATTATCAACACACAGTTAAAAGGAGTCTTTGATTTTTTATTTTTACGTTATGAGCCTGGAAATAAGAAACGACATTTAGAACTTACTAACATTTCATTTTGCTTACTTCGTCCTTGTCCTGTATGCAAAATTTAAAGTAGTGGGAGTGAGGTAGATGAGATGAGATATTGAAAACTGGCAGCAGGAATCTATCATCCTAGGTGCTAAATATTTTAGTTAACCAGGTCAAGCATTAGACTTATTTTTTATGCCTTGTGTAGCACAGACATTAGTAAGAGGCTGTTCTCCCCTCTTCACCACTTACAGTCTTCTCTTGGAAAAAAAAGTTACCAATGCTCTAGCTGCTTCATAGGATTTAAACAAGTTTATATTTAAAAAACTTACACCATGGGAGAAAAGTTGCATTTTTATCCCATCATGTTCTTAGTACCTGGCTATGATATAATTTTATTTTAATCTATTGTATTTTTGCAGGAATGTACATGTGTGTATCCATGAAGACTAATTCTCTGTTTCATTTCTTTCTAGATGTGTTAGAGATTCTTCCTATGCCACATACTACTCCCCCTACAGCCACTTTGCTCGGTTCAAATTTAATGCTTTTGAGTTCATTAGCCGCCATACGTTAGTCTACCTGCAGTGTGAGCTGGTGGTGTGCAGGCTGGGCGATTATTCCTCCCGCTGCTACCAGGGCTGTATTAATAGGTCCAAGAGAGAGACGAGTTCTGCTGAGGAAAACGTGAAAGTGGTTGTCGGACCACTTCACCTTCGAGAAAGGGATGCTCAGAGTAGGAGTAAGTATGTGACTGGTAAAGTCAAATAAATTTCTCTCATATTTACTCTAAGACTACTTCAGGCTTCAAGAAAAGCCATAGCTCTGCATTTCTGACCTCTGTCACTGAAATCTCTTTTTGCTAACTTCTCCATAAAAAGGAAGGGATTGTTTGGCTGACCCAAAAGTCTACAAATCTCTTCTTCTTTCAACACCTTGCAACCCCCCTGGTTTTACCTGCATGTATAAAAAGTATAACTGCTTTGGCTGTCCCAAAGGAGAGGTAGCGTGTAACCCATTTTAGCGCTGTAACTCCACTGAACTAATTAGCTCTGGTCTACGTGTGGAATGTGATGGCCAGCAGGGAGCAAACTCCCACCCTTCTTGAGAAACATTTCATTCCCTCCGTTGTCTTCTGCTTATGAAGTTTGCTTAGTTAAGTTGTCATCCCTGCTAATACAAAGCTTGTTCAAATAGTTTAAATCAATGAATCTGTAAGAAGTTAGTTTATGTCTGACTCTGATCTGGGAACCAGCCCTTTTAACGCAGCAGCTCTTTGTGCCCTGATCTTTAATATATTGAGACCAAACACCCTCTGCCTTCGTTTGCAGGGTTGGAGTCTTCTGTGCCTCCTCTCCAGCTGCTTCCCCCTGCTGATGATAAACCCCTCACGCCGGTCGTTGCTGCTGTCGCTGTCCTGGCAGTTGTTGTTTTTGTTCTTGCCGGTTTTCTTGCGATACCTGCACTGAAGAAACCAGTTTTGCATGGGATAATGTGAGATCAAAGGTCTGCATCATCCACTAAATGACTCCAGGGCAAATGTTACATATTATGAGCCACCGAAATGCTTCACTGATGACAGTCACTTATGTGCCATTTGTAAGAAGCTGTGGTATCTTTATCTACAATGAATCCTAGCCTGTTACAATGCCTTAGAATAGCTTTGTAATCCTAACACCTCTTGAATGATTAAGAAGTAATTTCAACATTCATGTCACGAGTTATTTGGTACAATCCTTATATTATTTTTCTCACCTTTAATTCTCTTCTCAGATCCTTCTAAGACCATTTATCTAATCCCTCAAATTTTTGTGAGCTGGAGAGAAAATATGAATGAGGCGTCAATAAATATTTCAAGGTTTATTAAAAGGGAGGAAGATTTAAGTTGGGGAGAAGTAATAGGTCATGTCTGGAAAGGAAATGTGAAAATTGATCTTACCATGTCATCTGGAATTGTGACTATACAATATTCTCATTATTTTGAGTATTGTTTTTAATGCTAAAATTCTCATTGAAACAATAATGGGTCTGTGCTTATTTATAAAATGTAGAGATTTCCAAGCTACAGTAATCTGTTATGTGAGGAGCGTACTTTCAAGTCAAGTGAAGGAATGTTTACAAAGCAATAATTCTATTTTGTCTTTCAAATTAACATCTCTGTGATTAAAACACAAATGAATGTTTTACTGTGTTGAAGAGCACGGTCTGTTGGATTAAAAATTCACCAAGTGATGGACTGAGCCCCTGTTTCTGAAATCCTACATAGGGAATTTCTAAAAACCTTAATGTAGGCTTCAAAAAGAATGAGCTAATTCTTTTTCTTTCTGCACATGTAAATTTTCAGAAAATTCCTGGCCCTAGGAAGCCACATTGCTGACTCTTCATTCTTGACTCTTTTCTTTTGGCTTCCATTACTTTCTCCTGGGTGTCACGCACAAAAACAAAATTACTAACATTGTTCAGGGGACTCCTAAGGACCTGTCTATCCTCATTTCCTCCATCCCTATGTTCCCTCGAAAGCCCATGGCTGACTGAGTCCCTGAGCATCCTTTCCCATCCAAGCAGGCCCCACATCCGCTGCTGTTCCCACAGCATCACCGAAGGTGAGGACCTCAGGAAAGGTGACAGGAGCTCTCCCTACATGCCAGTGAGGAATAACTGTCTTTTACAGCCAGTGTGTTTCTCCATGTTATTGGAAAGAAATCTGTTCCTCCAGTATTTGATTTTCTGCCCATTGGTTGTATTTGGAAACACTTCTACATACTGCTGTGAAGAGGTGTGAGGTATCTCTGTTTTGTACAAGTGTTGGGTCCCATGTGTGTGGCTACAGCAAAACATTTTAATGGAGTTAAATCTAAAGGGTGGGTTAAAAAAAAACCAAGCAAACACAAACTAGCAGCAAAAGTAAAACAAACATCCAGACCTCACAGGGAAGGCCTTGAAAGACTGCTTGGTTCCTCACTGATGATATTTGCAAAGATAAGGAGCAACAGAGCACAGAAATCATCATGCCTTGAGAGGTCTAGAAAAAGTTCCCCAACCATGTTAGTGCAACTACCATTGCTCTTTTCTCTCCTGTCATTTCTGTTATCTCTTCATGACACACATCTCTTGCTCCTGAGATCCCTACTATAGCCCTGGTCTCCTTCTTGCTCCACATTGCATCACTTCTCCCCATGAACTCTGCAGCCTGTTTCCCACACAGCCACTAGGTCCCTGCTGCTGCCTCCATCCTCCATGTCAGCCACCCCCATGCCACCTCTCTTCATCCATGAGCACCACTGCTCACCCAGAGCATCCACAAGCACATTAGCTGGAGCTTCCTCCACACCCTCAGCACCACCACCTCAGCCCAACATCTTTGCAGCAGATGGTTCCCTAACTTGCCCAGGCAATCGCTTCTCATGCTTAATGAGACTCACTATTGAAACTAGCATCACTGTTGACAAGACTTTCCACAATGCCTATTCTCAGTTTTCACTGTTGCTGTTCAGGCCCATTAGTTCTTGCCCTGTCCCTCCTGGCCACGGGGAGTCATTTTCTCCCATTTCTCTTTAGGTGTATTTTACCTGTTTGAAGACTGACTTTTTTCCATTAAGTTTTCACTGCTCTAGATCAAATAAATTCAAATTCAAAGATACTGACCTGTTAAAGATGTTTTGTTTGCAATATTTAAGGCTGAACCACACAATATGATTTAAAGGTTTGTCAAATCAGTTGGAAGCCTTCCCATTGACAGACATCCTAAACCAGGGGAAACTGTAAATCTCACCCAAGACTGAGTCTCAGTCAGGAGACATTTCAGGTCTTACCAAAATGTCATTTAAATGTCGAAAGACATTTCATGTCTCCTGTCAAGAAGGAAGAGTTTTGTTCAATTTTTAGTACTTTTGTTTGCAGATCACAATAAAATGATTTAATTTGTTTTTTTCCTGTGGTTGTATGCTTTGTGGTCGTGAGAAGTTTGGCTTCTCAGGACTTACCCAGCCTTTCAGGGCATGTTGTGTGCATTCATAAACCAGGCTGAAATATGCTGGAAATGGAAACAGCCAAATCCCACATAAATATTTACCAATGGTGCATAAAAACATGAAAAGCAAGGTCTGGGAATTTTGCCTTTCATGTCCTAGTTGAAAACACAGAGAATTACAACCAAAATATAAACTGAAATTGTTTATTTGGCCTTTTGTTTTATTTTCTTGTTTATTCATTTTGTGGGGGAACTACATAGTGAAGGCTGGTGCCTGCAAGCACAAGGATGTCAAGAACCAGGAGCATGTGGAGGCCACTGCTGTTGCTCTTTTTAAATGAGCTCCCTGGAGGCTGCAGTTAGGCTTCTTGTTGTCACCTCCTCCACCCTCAGAGAAGACACACCAGCCACCACTTGGCAGGTTTTTGCTTTGAATAACTGTCTTTGGTATTAGATTATTTAATTTCTTCCGAGTGTGTCTGTCACTACGCAACCATGTAGTATGTACTTGTTCACGCAGTAGTATGTACTCAACCAACAATCTCAGCACAAACTAAACATGTTGTTTGCAACATCATGCTAAAATCCCTTGCACACATCAACCCACGTAGCGTGAGCTGTGTTGGGAGAGGATAATGACTGAGTTACACCACGTCTATCCATACCATGTAGCTGCAAGTGTTCATAACTCCAACGAAACTGCACATCACTGCAGTGGCACTTGAGAAGGTTTTTTCATGGAAAGAGAATGGATCCATAGCAATTTGGTTTCAAATATATACACCTCTTTTTGGTGACAAATTGTACATACTCTATGGGTTCCTCCCATTACGCTGTTTCCAGTGTTCTCATGCAACCTATTTGACCAGCATTGGGGTTAAAGCAAGGCTCACAAACAAAGTTCGTGTTTGCTTGTTTGTGTGCTGGATTTCCTGTGTTTTGGTGTCCTGTTTATCTTTCTAGTCTAATTTCAGAGTACAAAACAGATAATTCAACTCTGTAGTCCTCCTTCCCGAGAACATGCAATAAAAATATTTATAATTGGGTATAAATAAACATTGTTCTGTTTCTGGATCCCATAGCTTGAAAGTAGATTCATTTTCCAGTTGTTAATAACAAATCCCCATGTTTTGTAGATTGAGACTAAAAAATAGCTAATTTGGGGTTGCAGACTATGGGTAAGAAACAGAATTTTTCTTGGTTTTATTACTTTCTCCCCATGCCTTGCCACAGAAGCCCACAAATATTCATTGACATCAAGCAGAACTAAGCAGCTAAGCATAAGGTTCTGCTCACAGTTCTGACGTAGGTGTCCTTTAATGCCTGAGACTGAACCCTTGCACCAAATTCCAGTTAAATAACTAAATGAATATACTCTGGAGATCACTTTCACTTGACTGATAATTTTATTTTTTTTAATAACTCCATCAGACTCACCAACCAGAGGCAAGCTTTTTTAACAGGATTGCACCAGAATCTACCTTGAACGGGAAATCAGGCAGACAGCCACTGCAGTTGGGTTGTTGAGTTGTCCACCACACTGAATAAACTCAGCAGAAACAGCAAAGGCATTTCTTGAGGCTAACCCGTGACTGCCCTTTGTTTCTGACAAGTTCAAGACAAATAGAATTGCAGTCCTTTGCTGTCCAGCATCCCTTAACCCAAGCACAATTTTTCGCACAATTTCTGTTAAATGCCTTGTGTTGCAAGAAGAAGAGGTTTTCCTTATTTTTTTTCCTTTATTTTGGTAGTTGGCTTTTATTTTCATAGGGTTTTAAAATTCAGTTTGTATTTGTTTTGGCAATTTATATCTAGCTGTGAAAAACTAAGGAGATATTAATATTCTCACAGCAGCTTGTGTATTTTAGGAGATTTTCTATCTCACACTCAAGAACGATGACACAAAAAGCATATTGTAATGTATCACACCCAGCTGAGGAAACTCGCCAGTGACCCAGCTGGGTCACTGGGAGTGAGATTTGTTTTCATTTCCTAGAATAACACTTTGATCACCTCTTTTGCCCTGAATCACCTGGTACCCATCCAAGCAGATTTTTCCTCCTTCTTTCTGAAATGAGTGAATTAGACACAGGCTGTAATGTAGAAATTAATTCAACTGCTGCTGTTCTAAAAAGCCTGTCAAGTTGGAATGACTGTCATCTTTTTTTGTCTTTTTTTTTTTCAGTTTTCAGAAAATATAGTTTCAGAGAGATGGCTTCTCTCTTTCCTGCTCTTTCTGGATGAGGAGGAAAGAGGGCTGTATTTTGTCCTCAGACATAGTCATGCAAACCTGTGGAGTCTAAGGAAGTTTTCTGTGGGTGTGTGAATGTCTAAATCGAATAGCGAACATGTGGGCTTTGAACAGTTGCAGTCAGATGAGTGTTGCCTAGTAGCTTTGGAGGCTGTAACCCATCAACTGGCAATGGGGACGAAGCCTCTTATGTTTTTTCCATATCACTTTTTCCTTTCTTGCTTCTTTTTCCTCCCCTCTCCTCCCTGCTCCTACCATGCAGATAACTTCACAGTGCATGTCAAGATCTTGTCGCTCTTTGCCTTATCTCCCTCATCCCTTCTGCTTATTACTTTTTAATTTAGGTACCGAATAAAATTAGACACTCAGTATAAAGGCTGAATTTTCTTCTCTGCCTGACCAGTTGCTAGCACAAAAGGATGCTGACTTGAGAACTCCTCATTTGCTGGAGGTATCTGGTTAGAAAAGGTTTATGCACAGGTTCATCTGGGGGTGTTGAGGTGTTTCTGAAGTGTTTGGCATTGGTTACCACCATCTTCCATTGTTAAGCCTGGATTTGAGCAGAGCTTTTTTGCGTGAGATATGATGAAAATTGAGTTATGCTGATGTGAAGTCTCTGTTCTCCCATGCAAAGGGAGGGAACATGACAATATTAATGTAGCGAAGCCAGGCCTTCTTTCCAAAATGCTGGATCCTGCCGTCCCTAGTTGCAGGCTCAGAAAGCCAACTGTGAAGACTCAGTTACAGGAGGGTGGCCAAAACCCATTGCTTCATTTTCTTTCCAAGTTCCTGGGCAGCTTGGACAGAGTGTATCTGAAAGCCGTACACTGTGCATGTAGAGTAAACACTTGATCTGAGCCTTGCCAGTGCAAAACAAGCCTTCTTTGTTTCATAAAATTTCACTGGATTTCCCTAAGGAATGCATTGTTGAGGAAGACAAGTGGACTACTCTCTGCCAACACTGCAAGGATTAATCCAGGTGTCACATGAGATGCTTTCTGAAGGCTGTGAAGAATGACAGCTGGGATGACACAGATCAAGCTGAAAATTAACTGTTTGAAATACAGACTAGAATTTGTACAGTCTTGAGGAGTTTCTGGCATTGCATTTGGAAAAAAAAGCACTTTGTTTCCTAGCAGACCAGACAGTCCATTGTGCCGGCGATGCTTACAGCTGCAGGTGCTCTGGTGCCCAGGGCCTGGCTGTGTGAGCCATGGGAGCATGGGGCTGAGACCTCAGCTGGCTCATGGCACCCCTGCCCAGAGAGGTTCACCAGACAGGGCTTTCCCTGCTGGGGCTCCCTCTGTCCGGGCTCCTGGACAGCCCACGTGGGCCAGGGTACGAGGTACTGCAAATCCCTGCAACCCTCTCCGCCCACAGAGCCACCCTGATGGACCCCGGGCAGAGCCACCACTGAGGACGTGGGCTGGGGGGTCTGGTCTGTGGGGGGACAGGGGAACAGAATCATCCCCCAGCTCCACTTCAGGAGAGTGGAGAAGCTGTCTGGAAAACTGGAAAAAGTCTACCACCATTTTTCACCTGGCACCACTAATTTTCTCCCCGGCTGCATGCAGCTGGTTCCTCTCGGGCCAGTGGCTGCCATTGGATATGCCAAGGGGAGGGTTTAACCACGGGTCCCATAGAAGTGAAGGGCTGCAAACAATACTTAAGGTAACCGAAAAATCAAGGTATTATAAACAAACCCTTGGCAAAAAAAAAAAAAAAAAGAGAATGTTTTTAAAAGTTAAAAGTATCTCCATTGTATGAAATTACTAATTTAAATAAAAATAAGGCTGGTGAAACTGAAGAGCACTCCCCTTTAAATCCGCATGCGTATAAATTCTGAAACATGTTTTATCAGCGTTACAGGGAACCCAGTTAACATGAGTCCCATGCTGACCGCTGTCTGGATGCTTCTGCCGCACGGAGCATGTCTGCAGGGTCAGGTACTGGGCCATACGCTACTCAGTGCTACCTCCCTCTCTCTTGTGTTTTCCTCTAAAATCAATATTGGCAATATTTTATCAATATTTTGTAACCTGTATCAAAGCCCACTCAAAGCCGTAGACATCACAAGTGTTTAGCGGGCTTGAGGACTGAAGACGCCACCAAATATTTTAATTATTTCTTTTCATGTAATGTAGAAAACACATATATTGTATTGTATTATAATGCATTGTAGGAAAAATATGTAATTATAAGTAATTAATTTTCTTTTTTGCTCTGAAGGGTCTTAGACAAAAATATAATGACACACTGAAAGGGGATCCCAGCAAGCAGGTAAGAGCATTTGGTAAAAGCATAGTAAGCTGCATATGTGTAGCAGGTTAGTCACAGCCTAAGTCTGAATTACTGCTTCGGATAAACCAGTGTCAGCAGATCTGTTTCTTACAGCGAGGTGTTTTTCTGTGACACAGTTCCTGTGAGCTCTGGGAATAATATTACAGGTACACCAATCTGGCCCAGGTATCAAAAAGATAACCGGCTTTTCTATTCTGTTACTGCTTAACAAAGAATAAAGTCAAGAACTTCCCCAAATTACACCCATCTAAATGTTAAGTCTGGATAAATTAAGCTTGACTTTGTATATACAGTGTTACCTAGAAGTTTGCACCTGACATTTACTCAGAGCAGCACTGCTGTGGACCCTGTGCCGCAGAGCTTGAATTATTCAGGAATATCACTGTCTTCAGATAGAGTAGGAACATGCTTCAGGGGCATGGCCTTGCGCCAGGGCCTCTGAAAAGAAGGAACATCTAAGCAGGTTGAAAACACTTGTTCTTACCTATCTAGTGAAATGAGAATGGCACAGAGGTCTACTCTATGACAGACCTCTTTGTACCACGTAAATTCCTCCTTCACAAAAAATATCATTGACAGTAAGTGTCAGCTAAGATTATGAAGTGCAGCAGTACAAGCAGAGAGCCAGCTGGGTAGACGACAGCATTGCAGGAGAGAATCTGGGATTCCTGGTGGACAACAAGTTAACCGTGAGCCAGCAATGTGCCTTTTGAGCATTGCCAGCGGGTCAAAAGAGGTGATCCTTCCTTTCTACTCAGCTCTGATGAGACAGATCTGTTGCACCACTTCCAGTACAAGAGTGTGGCTTCTCCACACAAGAGAGTCAAGGGTGTCCTGGAGCAAGACCAACAAAGGGTCATCAAGATGTTCAGGGAGCTGGAGTACAAGATGTACAGAAATACAGAAACAGCGTGTATCAGAAATAGTGTGGC
>VZTL01065563.1:0-29208 GCA_013400535.1 Scopus umbretta | reverse complement strand
ATGAACCTGATGGAACAGATATAAGCTGTGAAATCAACCATCCCTGGGTACTTACTCACTTACTGAAATGTCTCTAGCTATATCCTCATGCAGGCTACAGCAACCTCACTTAGTCCAGACTGACAGATGATTACAACAGTGGTTTATGTCCCTTTATTACTGCCTGGGTGTGATGCAGCATGCCAGGACAGACTGGCTTTTGACTGCTAGGTCAATCAGAGGATGAATTAGAATTGAGCTGTCCCTACTTACTCCCTCCAAGGGTGTCTTCTGTCAGTCCAATCATACTCTTTAGTTAAAGTGAATAGAGATTGGCACACAAGTTCAAAGGAATTTTAGAAAGCAAGAAGAGGGGAGACAATATTTATCATTATCTGGTATTCCAGTTTATATTACAGCAGCTACTCCAGTGTGGGTTTAATTTTGTTTTGATCCATCACAAATTTTGCTCAGTTGGGTATATAATTTCATTTTGTTTTGGTGTAGTGTTTCCAGATGATTTTCAGTATTTTGGCATTTTATCATCTACTCCTTCTCTTCTATCTTGAAAAAAACCACGGGGTTTTTTATCCTTACAGATCACCAGAACTGTAAATGTAAACCTACTAACTCCCACCTCTTTCTCTTTCTCATCACTTTCTTCTGTCCTATTAACATCTCACTTAATACTTCTTCCCCTGGTGTTTTTATAAACAGCAGCATGACTATGGGCAAAGGTGCAGATATTCAACTCTGGGACACCCACACAGACATCCCCATCCCCGTCATCATTTTGGTCACAGGCATCACCACTCATCACAGACATGGATATCCACCCTGTTCTCAATCCAGACCTGAAGACCTGAGCATAACCGTGGTTTCAACAAAGAACATCAAGACATCCATGAAGGACCTACTCCTCCTCCTCCCCCTCCGCGGTGGAGCACATCACCACCTTCACCCTCCACATCATTGTCCTCTACCTGCTCCCCATGGTGGACCACATCACCACCCTCCTTCCCAAGAGGAACCATATCATCCCCCTTCCACTCCTCCTCCCCATGATGAACCACATCATCCTTCTCCTTCCCAAGAGAAATTACTTCGTCTCCTTTCTCTTCTTCCTCCCCATGAGGAACAACATCATCTTCTTCTTGGTCCCCATTGTGGACCACACTGTTCTCCTCCCCCTCCTCATGGACCATTTCACCACTGTCTTCCTCCCCATTGTGGACCATATCACCCTCCTCATCTCTGCAACAAGACAAGCGTATCGGGAAAGTACTTTCCATTCCAAATAACAGGAGCTGCCTATTGCATTCCAGTTCTAAATCAGCAGAATTCTCTCACACCTCCCACTGCAAACTTTCCTGAGCTATCCCAAAGCAACCCTCACTCCTCCAGCACTGGTGAAGGTATTTTCACTGGCTCAAGTCTAAAGGAGATGCCAGAAGCTCCGGGCTTTCCAGATCACCCTACAGAATCAGTCATGTTCAGGAACCCCCAAACTTGTTCTTCCAAAACTTTTGCCTTTATTTCGACACAGGACCATGGCAGAAAATTTTCTTACATGACCTCAGAGAAAGATGTTCCTGGTCTGAGAGTTGCAGGGCCAATGACAGTTGTACAATGAATGAAAACAGCACGTGGAGGAGGGAAGAAAGCATACAATTTCTAGGGAGGAGAAACACTGAAAATAACAATTAAGACAAGTATTCCAGCCTGCCTCTTGAACTCAGCCATCTCAGACTCTACTGTAACTGAAGGGCTCAAAATTCTGAGTCCCTCAGATAACGTGAATGGTTACAAATCTCCCCAGTAAACAATGCTCCCTTAGTTCTAATAAGAAGGAAAATTCCCTAATAGTGAAAACTACCATCTAAAATCTTTCATTTTCTCATCATTCATAATTATAATGTAATTCTCTGAGGAAATCTGACCTAGAGGAAAATTGACTGCCTTCCATAAAAAATGATTGGTGGCGCTACATTCATCCTTTATAAAGATTCAAAGAAAATAGAAATATGTACACTTTTTTTTTTTTCTTGACACAGTTGACAAAGTTTTGTCTTTTTTTATTACTATGGATGAGTAGCTGCACAGTAAACATCCACGAGGCATACTGTAGCACAAGTTGACTAATGGTGGTTGGGTTACCACCATTACCCAGAAAAGATCTGAGAATAGTGAATGTCTTGTAGTGTAACAGTGCAGGGTGGCCTGCACAGGTACTTCCATTGCTACAGTCACTGGTGGTGATATACCAGGAATACTGCATTCAAGGACAGCCCTTTTCAAATAGTTCATAATTGCCCTCAGGGGAGGAGAAAAGCAGATGCATGTAATAACTCTTTCATGTAAATGTTTTCTTTACGACTGAACCTTCCTCACTGGAAACTGAGTTGGGAGGAGCCAGAAGAAAGAACACTGGTGTCTCTTTAGCCCCCATCCCCCATCAAGGTAAAGTTCATTCAGGCAGACCTGGAACTCTAATGAGTTAGTTCAGAGCAGTTATCTCATAAGCAAGAACATGGGATTAATATAAAAAACTAGTAATTTGATCATCCAAGTATCTTTTTATTGACATAAAGTAAAATACAGTATGAGGGCTACATTGAAGAAAAAGAAACAAAACGGGGACAGTATTTTGTGTAACTAAGTGAAGTTTGTCTAATATTTAAAAGTGCATTATCATGTATGAACAACCTTATTTCTGGCATAGTTTATCCATGAAGTCTCTAAAGTGCATTTTTTTTAACCAAAACTTGTAGCAAGACACAACTGGAACACTGGAGCTGAGGCAACCCCAAGGTGTTCACAGACTCGAAGCAAAGCCATTTGGTGCTCAGCACTGGGGAAAAGCACCAGATATTCCCAGCCAGCTCTAATTCTGGCTCTGCCAGACACAGGCAACATTATTTAATCCCTTGTTCTTAGGTATCACTTTCCCTGTCTGTAATGATAACAAAACATTATGAAGACTGACTAATCCATGGTCTAAAGGCAGTCTCCACATGGTGGCAAAGATGGATACTTCCAATAGTAGCGTGAAGGACAAGGTTTATCAAGTGTTATTGAAGACATTGAATGTCCAAAGCCTTTTTTCAAACATGTTCTGACTTCTCAGAACTATTGCAGTCTGAACACTAAACAGATCTATAAAATTTACAGGGTTGTTGTCCAGAACCAGAACTTAATTACCACTGTGACCTACTTGGGTCTTTTATTTAAGCATCCTAAAATTCATTCTCAGTAGCAGTTTAGATGTTAAGAAAAGAAGCCAGAAAACTACAAACATTCTGCTTTCTCTTTTGCTTAGGGTTCCATCCTGCTTAGTCTAAACCTGTCCCCATTTAGCTGCAGCCATTTAGCCTGTTGATGGCAGGTAGATAACCTTAGTGTCATTCTGGTGACCACACAAAGTTTATTTAGATAAACTCAGAAGTTTATTTGCAGTATAAACAGGGTGTGATGAGAACCAACCAACCCCAGCAACCCACTCATTCTGTTTACTTAGCTACTGCTCCTGAAAAACAGAAGAGGTGACTAAAACCCTGTCAGGCATAACTTTTCCATTTAGTTTTTAAAAAGCCTTCTAATTCAGGGGGCCTTTTTTGTCCAATTATGAAACCTTTCATTGTACTAGCATTCTGCTGTAGTTTTTTCTCTATCAGAGCCATCCCTCTTCCATTTGAATTTTTGGACTGTGATGACCCCGACATCTTTAAAGCTGTCGACACAGCACTGAAGAAATACAATGGAGATGGAGCAACTGGTAATCAATTTGCTCTATATATGGTGATGGAAGCCAAGAGAACTGTAAGTAGACTTTGCAAAAAAAATATATATTAAAACAAAAGAAAAAAAAAAACAGCTGTTGGAATTGTTTATGCCTCTGAGTCAGATTATCTCCATCTCATTCATAAGAGAGCAAGCATGACAGCAAAATGTCTTCCAAAAATGTTTTAAAAAAATCAAAGAAATGACTTGCACAGTAAGATACTCGTTACCATGACAAGCAGGGATGTATATTGTGTTCTTATCAATGGAACTATGTGTGCTGGTGAATTGCTTATTAATGCAAGGACTAAAGAATAGAAAATTTCTATCACTAACACAATTTGTCTTACTAGTCCACTCTGTTTTCTCCTTTCTCTGTCAGGAATTCTACCCCTTTCCTTCATCAGTAAGGTTTTCAGATCAAGTGCAAAAACATAGTTACTTAAAAACCTGAATGTTACCTTGACTTGGGAACAGCTGGTATCACACATAAAAAAGAATGA
This sequence comes from Scopus umbretta, assembly GCA_013400535.1. Classification (NCBI taxonomy): domain Eukaryota; kingdom Metazoa; phylum Chordata; class Aves; order Pelecaniformes; family Scopidae; genus Scopus; species Scopus umbretta. The sequence continues at coordinate 24,946 of VZTL01065563.1, read as the reverse complement.
CCTGATAAAATTTGGTGATACTCTGAATAAATTGTTTGTGAATATTATTTGATTGACACTAGTCCTGAGTCACAGATCTATCTAAAAACACTAGGTGGTATTTTAGTCAAATAGGGTGACAGCTAAGATTACAGAAGAAAAAAAGAATGAAACATGATCGTTTGCCTGGAGTCCTTCTGTATAGCCTTAATCTAACAAAGGAGTATTTACCTCTGAGAGGCGTTCAAAGATGATATTACCATAACAATGACAAGCATTACTTTACTTGAAAACAACATTAGCATTTTTTTCTACTGGATGGGATTCTCAGATGTAAAACACAAGAAACCCAGTGTCAGAGAGAATGTTTTGCACTCCAAAATCACAAGACACTTCTACCCAGAGAGACATTGACCTCAGAAAGGGGACATGAATTACTAAATGCCTTACAGTAAACTACTAGCATCCCCTGGCACCTACCCTCTGGTTTTCCTGGTTTCAAACTGGGGAGATTTTAGCATGTAGTGACAAAGACTAAAATCTGGCAAACCCTTTATACGATTAATATTAAACAAAGGAATTGTCCCACTGTCTTCATGGAACTACACACACCCTTAACAATAGCCAAAAGCAAACATCTTTATATCAGATCTGTAACACCATCTTCCTTTTGCTGATGTTCCCAAAGGACAGATACTAGTTTCAAGTATTTTATCTTAAAGGATGTTCTATTTTTAATACATATTTATTGCAATTATTATTCATCTTTCCTTCTCCTTTCCTTGAAATATCTGAGGTGGAAATCAATTATTACTTTTAATTGTTGATCATGATTACTATGATGTTAAGTAAAAAACAGAAAAGGAGGCTGCAATAGAGATTTCCTCATATTCGATATTCTTTTTCTAAAAAGAGTATAGATTTTCTTCATCACTAGTCTCACAATGTTGAATGCATTAATTAAGTAGCTGGTTATTACATATTCATGTACATTCATTATTGATAAGGTAATAAAACATAAAAGCTGACTGGTGAAAGACTGAACCTGCCCCAGTTAAATGCAGAGCAGTTCATAATAATAATGAAATAATCCAAAAACAAATAACATACAGGAACAATGTCTTTTCTCACTGAGCTGATTTATTGCAGATTTAGAACACTGTAACAGAGAACAGAATTTGGCTCTTTTTAAGTCCACATCCCAGACAGTATAATCTGATGCAGCTCTATAAATGTCAATTTATAGCTGCTGAGGATTAAGTCCATTATATTTTTAGAGACCCTTTCATCCTGTTTTACAACCTGCAGCCATTATAACAGGTACCTCTACACCTCTTCATAGTTGTAGCAATACACAACAGAAATTGGGAGAACATAGGAAATAATTCTGCGTCTACACCAGTGTAAATCCAGTATATTCCACCCACGTCAGCTCAGCTTCACTTTCTTGGTACCACTAAGGCAAGAATTATCATTTCATTCTCCCAGCAGTATCATTTGAGGATAACCAGTGTTAAAGTACAGCATCTGCCTGTGTTTGTCTGTGAAAAGGCACATTGGCACAGCATTTTTAGTGCTGTAAAAGATGAGTAGCTTCTGGCTTTGTATCTCCTCTACAGGATGAACCAGAAACCTTGCAGTGTGTTAATGTTACCTGTAGGCACAGGCTCACCACTCCATTTATGGCAAAAAGAAAATACCCGCTACTGATTTACTGATTTTACTGATCAGAAACACTCCCGATGGCAAGGCCAAACAGTGCTTAATACTTTGCCTGTATTTCATCTTATGGGATTCCTGAGGCTACCCTCCTGAGCAGCTCAGCCTTTAATGCCTATAGGAAAACCATAGGCACTGCCAAAGGCTGTCTCCAGAGCATATGCCCTCCTCGCCCCTTTCCCCCAAGTAGGCAGGGCAGTTTGTGTACCCTGTCACCACACAGTAAAGGCAGTTTAGGCACTGCCAGGCCGCCTGAGGGTGGCTGGCTGCTGTTTCTGGGCTGCCTGTAGAGCTGTACAGAAGGAAAGTAGACAGATCTGGGAGGAGGCCAAGAGTGAGAGTGAGGGAGTCGGATAGGAGCACAGTCCAAGCTGGTAATTATGCTAACTATCCAAGCAGCAACCCAAATTTGCTTATTTGGAGTACATTTGAGTATGACTATAAAACCTAACTCCTTTCTGTTTTTAAAGCCCTACAAGTTAAAACGAAGGTAGTTGAGCATATCATATCTATTGTATCAACATACTGTAATGGTAGGTAAGGGCTCAATAATATAATTAGATAAGTTAATTATTGAACTACCAAGAATTGGGAGACCTTGCGTGGAGACCTGCAGTTAATCTGAAATCATACTATAAAATATAAGGTAACCAACAGATAGTATTTACCTTTTGAAGCTCTTATCTTTTCATTTGATTTATTACTATCCAAATGATGACATGGATGTTGTTTTTATCCAGGCAGGTCCTGACACACAATTCTATGTGAAATATCGAATACGAGAAACCACTTGTGCCGCTGAGGAAAACAAACTCTGGCAAGACTGTGATTACAAAGTACTTGAAGAGGCTGTAAGTATCTGTCCTCTTTAAAAGTTCTCTGTACAGAAACATCAGCATAATGACCAGGACTACAGTCGCCTGGGGAGAAATACAGCAGAGAATTTAACCTTTTTAGGTGTGTTGCTTTTGGGAGCTTATAGGACTAAAGTAGAGTACAGAAATGTTTACAACTCTAAAGTTAACCATTATAATAGTGAGTTTACCATTATAATCCTGAATATGTGCAGAAGGGAATATTTCAGTGCTTCAGCATGAAGGTTCACACTAAATTCAACATAAGGTACACGCACTGTGAGAGCGTGAGGGCTGTAAAACTTTCTATTAATTATGCATAAAGGAAACCTGCATAACCAAATTGACCTCAGATATGCACCAACAAAAATACTGGCACGGAAGCCACTATGGCAGAAAATTTACCAGAGGGCTGTCAGCAGTGCAAAGCATGTCTGGCTCATGCTGCTGGAGAGCACCTAGAGGAGGTACAATGGAGGCACACACAGTGTGCAGGAACACTGCACGTTTCCAGAGGAACTCACTGTTATTTCACACAAAACACAATGCAAAGAAAGGGATGATGGTAATAATACCTTTCAAATCGATGTGAAATGCCATGGTCATTGCTGCGTATCTTGTACCAGCAGAGAGGAAATTAGGTAAATACACAATTTATACAGATTTTATTTATGAGGATGTGTTCATTTCCGTTATTCTGACTGTAAATTATTTAGTTAATTAATAAGCATCAATCGTGATACAAAGCAATCTTTCAAATTATCCACTTAGTTCATGCCCTACTCTCTTCACAATCAACAAAACTGTTCCTTTTCCAGTAACAAAACAACAAAATAGATATTACCACAAATGCACATATGAACTTGTTCCCCAAACTCAATTTGCAACTGTCAAGTTTGTTCAATAGCTAGAGGAATATATAGCACTGTATTTTTCTTCAGCAAGTTTAAGACAAATGTTGTCATATGTTTTTGCAGAAAACAGGAGAATGCACAGCTGAAGTTCATATGAATAACGCTGAAAAAACAAGTAATGTTTCGCAAGATTGTAAAATTTTTCCAGGTATGTAACGGTTTGGGGCAGCATTCAACAAGTATGCTGACAGTTAAGAATGGTAAAAATGAAATACTGAAACTTTCAGGTAATTTTAGAGGTAGGAGCTCCTTATCATTCTACTCAGACATTTATAAATAATCTTCCATAAGCAACTACATGTTAAAGACAAAATTTCACTTCTCTGTTATATACATATAGGCTAACTCAGTGAAGCGCTGGCAGTTTCTATCTAGGGTAATGAGAACCAGCACATGTGTGTGTAGTAAATTTCTTCAAACACTGGAATTATACCAAATTAAAATGAATTTGCTTAAGACCAAAAGCATATCAGTAACTTAGATACTAGATACAACTTGTCACACTTTAATTTTCTGTCCTTACTCATTCAAGTATAAAATTATGCCAGAAATTATTAGAAAAAGACTTCATATGACAAAAATGTACCTTAAATTTCTCCAAACTGAAGACATTATTTCTGTTAAAGTTTACAAAAAAAATACTCACCCCAACCTAAAAAAGAACAACAAAAAAAAATTTACAAAATAAAAATCTAGCAGTGATATAGTTATGTAAGAGAGACTGTGATATCTTTTAGACCCTAACAGTAAGCAGTACTACATTTCTTGCCTATAAGACATTCATATATGACTATGACATTCACATAGTAATTTCCTTCATTAGAAAGATATAATTGTTTTAAAGCTTTGCAACAGAGATCCCTATGTGCCTATGCCTAGTGTTCGTGTAAGACATAACCAAGCTGGTTTTAAAATATCCATCTAACTGGTAGCCGGGAGCTAAGTGCATATTAACTACAGAAATATTTACCATGATTTCTGAGATGTTTGGCAGCTTATCTTTGTTTTGTGTTCCTAGACACCTTGTTTAAAGCTTAAATGACTATACCTACAGCCAGTGTCCTTCTAGGAACTGTGGTACACACAAACTCCATGTTCTGCTACTGCATAAGCACCACTTTAGGTGCATTTGTAGGGCAATGGTGACACCTAGTTGCCAGTAAAAGGTGTGTGAATCCCACAGAGCATGCATGGGAAATTTGCATTTGAATCTTTGCTTAGAGAGCTAAAAAAACCATACACAAATTAAAAGAATCATGTATTCAGCCTAAGCAGCTCATCTCTTGTTTCCAAGTTATAGCAACTCTGAAAAAAGAATACATATTTGTTCAGCACTTAGGAAAATGCCGAGACCACAGTCAGTTTAGAACTGGGTGTACTGTTGTTTTATTATCTCCTTTGTGATTACTCCCTGAAAACATGGTCACATTTTTCTGTAACATGTATATATTTGTCATTAGTGAGTCAAAATAACTGATGCTAGAAATATGAAGGGCCAAACTTTGTTCAAGTACCCCTTGGGCAGCTAAGACTAAATAGTATTGCTTACACTAAGATATTCCCAATGTACAGAGGAGCCAAATCAAATCCAAAGGATTCAAACAAAAAGAGTGAAACAATAAACCCTAACTGGTGAGGGATTTCCCCACCATGTAAGGCACCATACTGTTCGGCCTTCTTGGTGGAACCGTTTGATCATATTGACCCTGGACTGGTTTCCTGGCTGGTGCAAGCTGGCATAACTCCATTAATGCTAGTTTATGCCAGCTGAGGATCAGGCACCAAATTTTATTTCAATTCCACAGAGACCGCATATTGTCCCACTTTCATTCCTGAGTTCACTGAATCATGAAATTAATTTATGTACTGAACTATAAAGTTAATTTATGAAAATCCAATCCATGATTACTAGAAAGGAAAGAGAGTTAATAGGATTAGTAGCAGGAAACAGAAGTTTGAGCATCTCCATCAAGCTTGTCTATTCACAGACAATCCAGCTGGTTAAGCCTGAAGGCAACACCAAGTGGTAAATGGCAGCCAAAGTGACTAGCAAGGGGAGTTCAAACAACACAGCAGTAGGATAGTTCAACTGTAGTCCCTAAGGAACTCAGAGTCAGACCAGTTCACATGTGTGAGCCAAAACGCTCCTGTCAAAGTCCCCATTCTGAAACATTGGTGAGGATAGTATGCAGCTGCACACAGTGGGTGAGCTTTGAAGAATTTGAAGAACATGTCCTCAGTTGTAGCCTACACTGGTTCTTCCCTGACTGAATGAGGGATTACCCTTCCTTAGTGGTGTCAAAACTACGTGCAAAGCTTTTCAGAGAGTCAATGACTCCTGAACTCACTCCTCTGAATGAAGTTTGCTGCTGAAACCATGCCTGGATCCAAGTGCCATGGATGGCCACTACCACCACAAACCAAACCATGTTTCTAAATACAATGAATGTCTTTGCAGGCCCTGAAACTGAAATGTGGGTTTGGCTGATCACTCCAATTAAAAGCAGGAAAGGTTGTTGCTCATTAAACCTTTTTTCCTATTCCCAGATTGGAAAAATTAAAACCTGCGGTTGTTTTACATGAAGCCCTATATTTTTTTGTTTGTTTCTTTTCCAGCTACTCCAAAGATAAGACATACTGAGGCTACATGTCTTGGATGCTACCATCCTATATCAAGTGACAGTTCAAGAGTGTCAGAAATTCTGAAACAAGCCATTCAAAAGTTTAACAAGCACGGTGCTGAGCCCACCCTTTTCAAGCTTGTGGAAATAAAAGAAGCTAAAAGACAGGTTTGTGTATGATTTTTTCTCCCCACCAAACCCAGGTACCTTGATTGTTTTATGCACATTTTTCTGATTTTTAAGGTGACTTATATTTCATAATAAAAGCATACAAAATGCATATAGAGTGTAGACCCTGTAAATACTTCTCTTAATTTAGAAGGAATAATAAACGGTTACCTACTGGATTTTCAGAGATGTCAACTTTATAAACTGATACTAAACATATTTTTTCTTTATTTGCAGTTGCATTTAACCAGTGTTTAGCACCAGTTTATTTGCATTCAGTGCTGACACAGGCATCCTGTGTCATCTCGGATGCTCTCGGGTATTCTACTTGGCCTCTCCCTGAAGCTCCAGCAGGAGCAGATCTCTCCTAGGTTCTGTGCCAAAACTGCCAGCCTGCACAGATGTCTCATACGCTACAGCTTCTCAAACAGCAGCAGGCATCTATGTTTTCGCAATGCAATAGGACCCGTATGTCAGCAGCTGATATATGCTATAGGATAGGTAAACCCCACACAGGAAAAATGGGTAAAAAAACCAAAAAGCCAGCATGTCACTTGCTGAAAGATATCTGCACACAGGAATATCTCCTTTGCAGGAAAGGACTGCTCAGGTCACAGAAATTCCGTGTCATCTGGTATTTCCATACAACAATTATTTCCTTGTAAAAGGCTCCCCTATGGATTGGTGTGATGTTGCTAGAAAGTTAAGTTTCTTGCTTGGTTTTTAACTAGCATATAACCCGATGCCAAATACAGATGCTTTTCTTTGTATGTATTTAGTTAGCCAAAAAGCATCTTCTGGCCTCATGTCAATTTGACCCATCATTTAATTCAGACTGTCCTCCTTCTGTTTACTGGTGGCAACAATCCTCTTAGCTGAAAGACAAGCTTGTACAACATTTAAACCACATGATAGAATGTCACAGACAGAGTGCAATCCAGCAGCTGGAAAGAGAACCATCATGTCACTTCTGGCCAACAGAGACTAGTGGTAGCCCTCCACTTTAATTGATCTGTGATGGAAAGTTCCTGTATTTGACCCTTATTTCCCCTTTTTAATCCAATGCTACCTGGCCCAACACTGTGACATGGAGAGATTTCATGGGTGAGAAGCAGTAGCCACAGTGAGGAAAACTGAACTGTTTCCTGGAGACAAAATGAAAAAAAGGCTCAAAAATCCAGACAAAACAGCAGGCGGGGGAAGGTAAAGCCCAAGGCAGACACAATTATAGGTAGATGATAAATGCAGGACACTCAGTAACAAATGATGTCAGCAGTATAAAGTTACATTATTCAGATACTGGTTTACTATGTCCCTTGCTCAGGAACGTAGGACTTGCCAAGCTGTATTAGTATAGTCATCTATCTCGACCAGCTTCCTGTCCCTGGGAGTAATAAGTAACAGATACTTTGGAAGAAAGTGCAAGAAATCAAGCATTATGAGGCTGCAGGCTTGCCAAGAGAAGTGGAATCTGAACACAAAGTGCACTTCTAATATATGCATGACTTAGTTTACTTTTTGTATCACAAGGACAAGATTTGTTTTGCTGTCCATAAGTACTCTATGGCTCAATGACTGCACAGTGATTTGATGGGTGGAAGGCACTAGAAGAGTATTTTTGCTTTCTTTGGTAATCACATTTAAAAGTTCAACTTCTGAGTTTGTATTGGTTTACATAATGTATCTACTAAATACCTGTTCCAGGTGGTAGCTGGATGGAATTACATAATTAAATATGAAATCGAGGAGACTAATTGCTCCAAAGAACAATTTCAAGACTTAACTCCAGAGTGCAAACCCACTTCTAGAGGTGTAAGTAATCTTCAAAATCTGTTAATCAAGAAAATATCATATTAACAAATATTCATTAGATCTGACTCAATGTTGTGGTTTAACCCCGATCGGCACCTGAGCACCACACAGCCGCTCGCTTCCCCTCCCCCCCGCCGGCGGGATGGGGGAGAGAACCAAAAAAAACCTAAAACCCGTGGGTTGAGAGAAAGAGTGTTTAATAGGATAGCAGAGAAAGAGAAAACAATAATAATGATAAAAGAATATACCCACCTGCTGACCAATGCCCAGCCTGTCCCCGAGCAGCGATTGCTCCCCACCCCCAGCCAATTCCCCCCAGTTTCTATACTGAGTGTGACCTCAGGTGGTATGGAATAGCCCTGCGGCCAGTTTGGGTCAGCTGTCCTGGCTGTGTTCCCTCCCAGCTCCTTGTGCCCCTGGCAGAGCATGGGGAGCTGAAAAGTCCTTGACTGGTGTAAACACTACTGAGCAACGACTAAACCATCAGCGCATTATCAGCGTTGTTCTCATACTAAGTCCAAAACACAGCACTATAGCAGCTACTGGGAAGAAAATGAACTCTGAATTAAGCTGAAACCAGGACACTCAAGAAAATATTTATAGTCTTGCTTCACTTTGTGGATGATGTTTAAATCCAAGCTTATAGATAACTGTCTATTTATGCAACTAGAACATCCATGCCTTCTCCTGAATCAGTGACTAAGACGACCACTGAAATGTTTACATTTACTCTACAGTATCTGAACAGTCTCACTCAAATAATAAATCCCTTGAGAAGTTCCTATCTAGATATTCAAGGAGTTACTTAGGTACAACCCAAAAAGCGGTAATTATAATTAGCACTGTTTCTCCAGCTTAAAACAGTTTTTCTAAGAAAAGTAAGTAGCTGAATTATTACTTAACCTCTACCACCGTCCAAATAAGACGGCTTCAAAAGATATTTATTAACAAACATACATAGTCTAGCTAAACAGTGTTGCAAAACCAGGTACTTCCCCTGCTTCTCTGACCTGGAACAGAATTAACTGTGCCAAAAACAGAGGGCTGCACTCTCAACCAATCTCCCTGAACCAGCTCCCATGGGGTCAGACAAATAACTCTGCAAATACAAGGTGGAGGGCAGGAACATGGAGTCATAATGAACAGTGGAGGTAAATGGGAAGGGAGGAACCACAGAGTCCTGACTTGCATCTCTTTCAGCTGTTGTGGAGGTGCACTGTTGAGTGTTACATTCAAGAGTCTCTCCTGTTCAAAAATTACTCCTTGGTTGTCTCAAGCATGATTCAGAATGTTTCAGAAGCATTGCTGAAAAAAGGAAAGAATCACAACACTGTGGTAAATAATAGGAGAGTGAGAATCAGACTAGCTGATCTCTCCATTACCCATGCTTGCCCTTAAACCTTAAGGAAGTTACTTAATCTGCTTGAGCCTCAGTTTCCCAACCTGTCACCTAGAGATAATGACTTCTGTCCACCTCACATAGGGCAGGAGTCCTACCTCATTCACATCCTGCTTTGATCATGCAGGGTTTATGGGATTGGATCTTTATCATTTATCCCCTGAACTGTTAAGCAGCCTTGATAATAGATCAACAGATATTATTAGAATACGATGTTCCAAGCATATTCCATACCTTGGAACGACCAAATTCTGGGGAAGTTCTGCCATACCTTTATTCAGCTCTGTGTCTTAATTTTGAAATGGGAGGACCAGAATTGCACCCTGTATTCAACATGCATGTGAATCACAGAGATATAGTGGGGCACAATGTCATTCTCTTTAACCTGGATAATAATCCTTGATGTTATTTTTTTATTATTTTTTCTAAACCACTACTAGGCACATTTTTTTATGGATTACATTCTCAAGTATCTGTCATAGCCCTAAGATCTCAATCCAGAATTGTAACAATCTTCCTTCTTATTCTACAGTTGATTAGTTTCCTTTAGAGTCTTTGGTAGGGACTTCACCAAAACCTTTTTGAAAATCTATGTATACTTTATCAATAGGTCTCTTTAGCCACTTTTGCTGATGCTTTTGAAGAACTTTGACAAATCTGCAAAATAGAACTTCTGTTTACACAAAACCCCCAGTCTCTCCTTGATGTATTCATGCCTCCTGGTTCTTTCCTTATTACCATTTCTAATCACTTGAATGGTACAGACATCAGTTTTATGGGTCTATAACCTTTTTTAAAAAGAACAGGTTCAACATATGCTTTCTTCCAGCCCTAAGATGTCAAGGCAATTTTAAGCAATTCATCTACTACAGTTCCTTTAGAACACCTGAGTAAATACAAGAAACTCAGTAATGTTTGATTTGTTAATTGCATAACCTTCTTTTTGGTCTTTACGGTTTGAGACAGACATTCCAGTGAGTTCTCCATAAAATAGGATTCTGACTGTAAATCTCCCCATTTCCTTCTGTAATGAACACATACAAATAGTTCATTTAGCTTTTCTTGTACGGTTTTATTTTCTCTGAGTGGTCCTTTTGAACCGTGGTCATTTATTGGCTCTGCAGACTGTCTGTCAGGCTTCTTGCTCCCAGTATATTGAAGGAAGGAAGGAATTAGTAGTATGCTTGACTTATTCTGTTAGCAGGAAGGTATTAGGATGTGAGCTTGTTCATTATTTCTAAATAATAAGAAGATGTTTTGGGTTTTTTATCTCCAGCGTGTAGGTAAATGTGATACCAAAGCATATGAAGATCTTCACGCACAGATCGTAGATATTGCAAGTCAATGCAAGCTTCCAGGTATGTAATAGGCACTATCAATTTTTAAAGTTTTGCAGTTTTCAATGCTTTTTTACAATTGTAAAAAAAGACACAATAAAAATGCAATAGATGAAAACACATAATAACAAGAGAAAGTACTTCTGGAACCAAAAAAGCGCTGCCTCTTAATGAAGTATTACCACAATTTTTTTTTTCACTTCCTACAAGTATTTAATATGCAGCTGAAAGTTACTTTTTATCATTTGTATACTGCTCTATTTGTATGACATGGAGCTGGTTGCTGACTTTCATTTGGAGATTAACAGATACAAACTCAGAAAGTATAACTGTCCTACAAAAACTGATTCCTTTCCCACCACAATGACAAGCGAGTTAATATCACATTTTTTAAATAAGTAACTTCTTCTAACTTTCCAAAGAGCTCAATCCATGTATTCTTTTGACAGGCAAAGGAGTTGAGGACTTCGAGATTTTATCCAAAACTGGTAATTCACCATCATTTTTTTTCATATTGCATGGCTAAACTTACATTTGATATGTTAGAGGCTTATTTTTTTCCCTAGTAAATCAATTACTTAGCATTTATAAGTTCATTACAGTCAAACTCCCAAATGTTTTTCTTATTGTTACTTTTTCCTCCAGCCATCTATTTGGACACAGATTATCGCAGCTCCAGCGCTTTAGAACAGGGAATACAGTACTACTCCATGCAGTAAATGCTGCACTCTCACCCATTCAGACCTTTTTTCTTTAAGAAATGATAATGATGTTCTTCAACACACTCATTCATTACCAATAACATGCACCTCTTGTTTCATGTGATTCAGGTCCTTCCATATGTAGAGATGTTCCCCCTCTTTATTTGCAAGCTAACTGCAATTGGTACACAAAATCCTGTTTCTATGAGAAAACTGTTGTTAGGTGTCCAGTGCAACAGTAGGTGCTGATGCAGTGCTCTTTCAGATAACCAAAATATGATGATGTTGATCATCTAAAACTCAAAAATACTTTGGTTTCATTTGATAGACCCAAATACAGAGTGTTCCAGAAGGCAGGGTTTTATAACTAACTTTTTCCCAGCCTATATCTACATTGACTCTTTTGTTCCTTAAATCTGAAATCTGTTGGTTTCTTTCAGCTGAAGAGACTGTAATTCCTGTCATTCACACTGGTTGTCTGAAGACTATCCCAAAAGACAGTCCAGAACTGAAGGAACTACTGGAGGTTTCGATGGAGAAATATAATTTGGAGAGCAATGATGAATTCTACTATAAAGGTGGAGAAATAGAATCAGCAGCAGTTCAGGTTGGGATATACCACAGAAATTAGGAACAGATATGGCAGTGTTATTGGTCTGAGCTGAATGTTAGCTGAAGTTTCTATTTAATTTGAAATAATGTTTTTCTCTAAGTGTTGATACATGTGGTAACTGAAATAATCCATGCAATTTTCTTGCAAAATTGTATCCATCTTGGCTTGCATCCAGAAGTGATTTAAAAAATCTCCCATCTCTTGAATTTTTTTTTTTTAGTTTGCTTAAAACAACACCATTTTAAAAGCATGGGAAGAAGGTTGACTTAGGGTATCTCATTTCTGTATATCTACTCCACTTGTTATCAGCTTTTGTAACATACCTTAGACTTTCAAAGTAGAAAAGATTTATTAGATGAAACTACCCACTTGATCCACCACATCAGTACTCTGTATGTTATTTTAGGCATTGTCCACCCTACAGTAGCTGTAAGCTCCAAGAAATGGGGCTTCCCAATTTCCCTTAGAAATCTGATAATGTAGATACTGATTCTGCTGCTAATAATACTCCAGCTAGACTCAGAAGACAACATCTGTGCATAACTTAAGATATACAGATAAATACAGCTGGATAAAGAAGAACAAGGAATCAAGAGGATAATACTGGTCAGCATTTGCCTTGTTTACTGTCCCAAAATATCAAAAAGGTTAAGGACAGAATTGAAAATAACAGTGGAGTAGTTCAGAAAAGACTTTGTCAACAACTCCTCCTGGGCATGAGGGATACCACTGGCGGAGGCACTAAATGCATACCAGAGTTTTTCTGAATAGCTCATGTTATCTTACTAATAATACCTGTGCTTTTTCTTCTTTTAAACCTTTTTTCTTCTTTCAAACTTTTTTCTTCTTTCTCACTTTTCATATCAGGATTGGTATTAGCATGTATACATTTTTAAAATAGACTTAAGAGACAGAATTTCATGTCTTGCCTGCTGTCTCTGAAACAAGATCTGTTACCTTGGGCTCTGTAAAAAAATACTAAGAGAAGTTGTACCAGGCACGTTCTTGTACCCAGGCAGTTTCTCTTCTTAATGCTTTTGGCAAATATGTTAATTTTCAACTGAGCCTGTTCATCACACACTTCACTTTACTCACAGTCCACTTTTCTTACGTCATATTTGGCTCTCTACAGCAGCATTTCTAATATTTTATTTTGTTATTAAAGAAATTACTACAGGCATCCAATAAAACAAAGCCAAAACTGTGGGCCTAGTATTATTCTGACCTTTCTGTTTTCTTCAATTTCAATGCTGGAATTTTCAACAACAGGCACTGAGCTATATAAATAAGTTGATTAGAAGCAGATAGGTTTGCTGCCAAATATTTTAAATACTATTCCTAACATATGGTAGGAATGTGCCCCAGTGGTCAGGACTTGCAGAATATAAGTAGTATAAGCTTGTAGAAAAACATCTTTCATGTGAACCTTTTTCAGTAAGATGCCTTGACCACAGAAAACCTTCCTGCTAATTTTTCAGGTGGTTGCAGGACAAAACTACCATTTAGTGTTTCCAGTCTGGAAGACAAATTGCTCAAAGAAAGAGTTTGAAAAACTTAATGAAGACTGTCAAGCCACATCAGACAGCGTAAGTAACGATGATGTTGCCAGCCGTAATGTTCCTAATGGACAAATTCATTTGCACCAGAAATTGTAAACACTTAATTCAGATCACATCCTGAGTTCCGCTACCTCTTTCAGCAAACTTTTGTTTCAACAAGAAGGACACCTTTCACTGCTTGTAACCTAAGCCAGTGACAATGTTAGTAAAACATGAAGCTTAAACTGAGTCACTCCAACTGCAGGATCACTCCTCACTGCAAAGCAAAAGTAACTGTCTTCTGATAATAATCAATCAAAGAAAGGAGGGGAGGAGGCTGCTGCAAAATGAAAAAGCTGCAATACTCCTGACCCTGTGGACTTGCAGCTAAAGAAAACATGAGATTGGAGTGTTACTGGTGTGCAAAGGAATGATGTTTCTGGAGTGCATGCTGCTGATACTAGGAAAAAGTGTTCCAGACACTGGAAAGTAATGCTGATAGGACCAGAAACCACTTGCAAGGGATTTGGTTGGAAAGAGAGGCTTTATTTCCCTTCTCTTTTCCCACCATATGAGCAGTGCTTACCTGTTAGTTTTTAAAGTCTGTTAGTGCAGCAGGCACTAAATAGAAAAAAAAAAAAAAAATCCATTCTCTCTAAATTTCCCAATTTTTAGTAGGAGAAATATCACCAACAAAAAATATATCTTAGGAATATCATGAAGATTAAACAGTTAGTGCTCCAAAAGTGCTGGAGATGAAAAATCCATTTTTTCACGATCCAATCTCCAATCCAAAGTTGAATTAAAATGTTCACACAGGCATGCTACAACCTCAAAAAGCTAAGCAGTGATGTGTCTCAATAAAGAAGTCTCCACCACTAAGATGGACTTCATAGATATTTGGACAAAATTCCAAGTATATTTGTATTTAAAAGTATTATTAAAAAATCATCATTTTTTTCATGCACAACTCTTCCTTTGCGTCTGATGTTTTGTTGCCTTAATGTGTTGATTTTTGTTTTGTCAACAGGCACCACTGCTATGTGAAGCACATATTCATGTGATCCCATGGGAGAATAAAACCTTCCCCCGGGTTAACTGCTCTACAGAACCATCAAGGGTATGACTCCTCTTCATTACCTATCATCATAAGTACAGCGCAGCACAAAGGCAGTCATTAAATTCTTTATCCATTCCAAATTATCCCAGATTTTGTACCAAAAATAAAGGAACATGTAGTCCTTTTAACAGCCTCAGTAATGCCACACTGCTCCCTCTCACCCTCTACCCTCAGCAACTTGTTACATCGAAGTCAGCGTCACCACAAGGTGAGACAGTGGACAACACAGTGATTACAGAAATACAAAGGCAACAGGACAGGGAGAACAATCTGCCTGTTGACTACTCCTTGGCATTACCAGTTAGGTATCAAGCCCCATCAGCTCCTTTGAATTACTATCCATACTAGATTTAAAAACTGAGACAAAAAATGTATTTGGCAACACAATAATTATACCCCATAGACTTTAAAAACATCTGCGGATCTTTTCATAGTAGTAGAGTAGCAGATCTCCTGCCACAAGTTGTCAATCTCTGCAGGAAGACCTTCCAGTTTCCTTCCTGCTCAGTTCCATGGTTAACTAGCCCTGAACACGGGTCACTCTGAAAATTTAAGAATGGAATATAAATCTTTTTTATTATCAGAACTTTTTTGGTTCTGATGATTGCAGGTTTTTTAACAAATGCAGGGACTCCCATGCTCCCCGATGAAGAAGAGAAGATACACTGAATAAAGTGAGATTGATTAACTTGCATTCACAATCAATAACTTCACCGTGCTCAGCACCTTCACAACTACCTATTCATTCATTATGTATCAACTAATAAATGTCTCTACTCTTAGTTTTCACTACACTATTGTATCCACATCATCTTTCAAATCTAGCTCCATCCCAAACAACTCTGATTTGCAGCTAGATAACGATAAGACACTTTGGTGGACAGAAATGAAACCCATGTTGGATAGTGACTGTGCACTGTTCATTCAGTCTTCCTCTTCCAGTTGAAGAGTGATGGAGAAATGGAGATTACTCAGTAACAACTGAATGTTTCATATTATCAGCTTTAACCTGTATCTGTTATTTCTAAGCAGTCTTATGAAATGCATATGTCAAATGCAGAAACAAAAAATTGAATAGTTACATTTCATATAACAAAATGACCCAGTTCTTTTGTGTATTCTGGTATTGAGACTACTCAGAGATGTGTTAGCCTTTAGCATAACTTGATTTTACACATCAGTGTTATACTCTAACAAGCACAGGGATATTTAGTCCTAGAAATCAACTGTATTGTTCATAAATTAAAACCAGTACATGTTTTCCTCTAGTACCATTCCCATGTTAAACTGGCAGAATTTCAGTGATATATAAATTGTTCTTTTAACATATAACTGCTAAAATACTCTGCAGTTATTTGGGAGGATGTTTGTGTTTCCATGTTTATCACAGACGGAAAAAGATAATTTAATTTACTTTAAAAACCTGATAACATATTTTTGCTAAATTACTTATGTACTGCATAAGTACCAACTTCTGAAGTTGGTAAGACCCAACTTCTGAATTTCCCAAATCTGAAGCTATTGTTCTTGTTCATGTAACAAATATGGCTATTATTGCAATGTTTTTTAGGCTTTATTTCTAAGAAGGCCTCCTGGATTCACACCCTTCCGAAGCTTTGCTGAACTAGACCAGCCAAATGAAATTTCATGCTTAGGTGAAAATGAAAAAGAAAAGCAAAGACCTGGCAAAGAAACAAGTCAAGATGGTGGACAGGAACCAGAAAGTAAACCTGGACATAAACACAGGCATAAATACAGGCAGGGATATAGGAAGGATCATGAGTCTGACAAAAGGCATAGGCATGAAATTGCTTGTGGGCACAGAACTGGCCATAGGTGTGGTCATAAAAGCCACAGTAAATCTGGTAAACATGAACATCCAAACCACAAATCTTCTGAGGAGTCCAATGAAAGGGGTTTTAATCAAAAAAATCCCCTCTCATCAACCAGTGCTGAAACAGCATCAGAGCTAGGTAATCCAGGTGTTGCAAGAAAGGAAACCACTACACCTGCAGAACCACTAATTCTTCCTGGTACTTCTTTATTTAATGGGTTGCCAGATCGCCCAGAATCTCCTCTCCCCAGATGTCCTGGGAAACCATGGAAACAAATTATGGACCTTCCAGATCCTTCCAGCTTTCCCAGAGAATTCACAAATGAGGATCTCTTGCCTTCTGCAGTAGAAAATATCAATCCAGCAACAGAAAACTCAACACCTCCCCAAACCCTTGATCTTTCAGATGCTTTGCTGTAATTCTAATATTGTAGGATCCTTTTCAGAAATTATACATAAAAGAAGTGCTTCCTCTTGAAATGTATAAAATGAGGCAAAAGCTTCTATTCTGTTAGCTAAGATACTCAGGTAGGTCACCAGCACTTCTGGGGACCTAAGACCATATGGCAATACTCTGTATTTGCATATATTTGCAAAGATGTAAATCAGGCAATAGCACCAATGATTCAGAACGAGTCTAGTAAAGGGATCAGGCAAGTCAACAGCCTTCTGCTGCAGAATTTAGAATTGTATCTCATCTGCCTCAAGTTTCTATAAGCACAAAGTGAATCACTGCATCAAATCTCACTGTATTATGTTTAAAACAATGGCACAAAGAATTACACAGATTACATTATGAATCTCAACCAAATATGGGCAAGCCAGTATAGAGCAAGGATGCCTTTCTTAGATATCTGAAAAAATATTTCTCTGATTTACTGGAGTGAATATTTTAAAGAACAAAATAAAATGGAGGAACCTGTTTTACTTGTTCATTTTTTTAAACAAATTAATGTTACCACCAGTCTACCACTAGTAGGTTGTTCTGTTGAATGAGATAACCGAGACAGCTGAGAGAATCCTAAATAAAGCAGCTTTATTATTCCCTAAGCATTTTATGTTAACTACACAGTAGACACACTATGAATGACAGCTTTTCCTGTGGCAGGAGCACACAGTTCTTACAGATCAGATGACAAAATTGTAAACACTTGAGTTACCTAAAATTTGTCTGCCTTCTTCCGTTATGATGTTGTGCATAATTTAGAGACTGGACTGATTTTTCTATTCTGGGTATCTTCCAAAGGTCGAGTTTTTGGTGGGATACCTTAGCTAAAAAGCACCAAATATTTCTGGTAAATTAAAATATGTTTTCCCTCTGTACGGATCCAATAACTTATTCAGCTGAAAAAACACCCAGCAATAAATAAATACTTTAATGCCAGATCAGTTTACCAGTTTGAACCACTACTCGGTCACGTAAAAGGTTATTGAAAGGGTAAGGTGCTACAAATAGCAACACTTCGCCGATTTTGCTGTAAAAGACCACATTGCTTGAAACCACAGTATAAGTATCCTCCAACACAGCTGCAGAGATAGAAAGGATATTCTCTGAAATTGTTCATCCCAGCTGCTGGGATTGCTCTGGCATCAAGACTATATACTCAACAGCTGGGAATATGTCCTTCTTTTGTGTACTATGCTTCTGTTGCCATCACCTCATCAGTGATGAAAAACTAGATAGATTAAGACTACATAAAGAACATGAAAGAAAAGGATCAACAGGATCAGGAGCTCTTGGCACAAAAGGCCCAGGAGGATCTCAAAAGAGAAGATAGCTACAAGGAAAGGTTAGAAGACACAGAAGTGGAAAGGACAGAGGCAGAGTGGAATGATATGTATAGGGTGAAAAGAACTAAACAAAGCAGCAACTTAGTGGAAAAAATGGAAACAGAGTGAAGGGGATGGAGAAGTGGGTGAAGATAGCATGGCCAAGGAGAAAAAAAGGACAGGAACTGGAGAGGGGAGGTAAAAGCAAAAATAAAAAGCAAGAGACCTGTGCAGGAGGGTCTCTCCAACCATGACAGGACAGTCCCCTACAAATCAGAGAACTGAACTCATACTTCCTGAATCTAAAAATTCCCTGGCAGTGTAGGCACACTTCCCCTCTCTGGTACCTGGCTCCTACAGAGGCAACCAACCTGCTGGGTTCAGTTGCTTCCCCAGCTCACATGGTAGATAACCACACTGTGAGCAACAGAACTCAGCCCTTCTGAAAATCCATGTTGAGGGAGAATCACTATGATTTTACACATGCAATTTCTTTTTCTTCATTTTTTCTAATTGCATTAAAAGCTACATTAAAATTATATTTTAAAAGTCATGAAGTCCAAAATTAGAAACTGTCCCTGTGCGTATAAATTCAGCTTGGTTATGTGCAACATTTTTTTAACAGAGTATAACTGGCTGCCATATAGGCATATATTAGATAGATAATGATCTGTCATGACTGGTGATGTATAATCAGAACCACTGCACTTCCTTTCTTTCTGAAAACAAAGTTACCAATCCTTAAGAAGTCATACAACTTAGCTGGAGCACCATTTTAAGGAAAGATATAAAGATATAAAAATAGTAACTCCTATCACTAATCAACTCCTGCATTTATTTTTTCTTTCATGCCTTTCCTTGCAGGATAAAATGCAAAGTCTATCTTTTCTTTTTGGCACATGACAAGTACTAAACTTACAAAGCTAGGCATAGGAAAGCCTTGAGAGTTATCTTTAGTAGTTTGCTGCTTCTCTTTTTTCTGGATCTTGACTGGTATGATTTTGGCTATAACTGGGAACTCTTTAGATATGCTGTATTACTAAAAGGAGTATAAGCTTAAAATAGTTTCTTCAAACCACTGTAGCAATTTAAGTAATTAATCCAAATTTACAATAAAAGAAATAAAGATGCAAAGATGAGAAAACCAAAGTTTTCTTCCCATCTCCAGTCCCCCTCATCTGAATGAAAAGATAGTCACACTCTTTGACATATTCTCCCTAGAGAGCATACGTACATAACCACAAGTAGCGACACATAGATTGAGTGGTCAGAGCAGGGTAATAAAAGCCAAGACTCCTAGATTCTTGCCTGTCTTGAATTTACCACGTGGTATAGTGGTGATGTGAGGTTTCATTAATGTTGAATACAAAGACGATGATTTCAATTTTGACTTCTTGTTTTTATAATGTACAAAAATAATTACTTTTAAAAAATCATTCCAGAATAAAAATCAAAGTGTTCCAGTCTAAAACTTTTGAAACGGAATGTTCTGATATTTTTAGAACAGAACATTTTAATTTCTCATTGACATGTTCCCACAGAAAGTTTTAATTTTAACAAAGCAGCACTTTCTGATGCAAAAATATGCTGTCAGAAAACTACTGGCCAGGCTTGTTTCAGATCTGCTGCTGAAGAGCTCTGCAAATCTGCCAGTTTCTCCTATTGCTGGAATCACGCTGGACACCGTAGTGCTTGACAAGTACTTCTCTCCTTGGCCAGCAGATGGCAGGTTTTTTGCCACAGGGCTTTTACGATCTCCAAATTAGGGCTCTGTGCTTGCCAGGAAAAGTTTAATGGGCTTAACATTCACCGTTTCTTCTTCGTTAGTACCACTGTAGATAAAAACACCACGTCTGTGCAATCTTTTTTAAATGCTAAGCTCTATCATAGAGCATGAAGTTTGCCAGTTACGTATTGTGAGGAAGGTGTATAAATAATGCTCTAAACGTAATTTCATGAACATAAAAAATTACAGCTAGTCCTGTGACAGAAAAATTGCATTCTTTCTGATACAGATAATCGGAACTAGGAGTCTGGGGTATGAAAATATGTCTGAATTAAACCTCTGTTCAAGATACTGCTGAGATCCAGAGCTACCTGACGGCTCTTTTGCCGTTGTCTGGATTTAATATGCTCTCTCTTGTTCATTCCACCTGTGACAATGAGACAAAATATGTATTTTAACTGACATATGAAAAATTCCTCAGCCTCGCCTATTGGATTTTCCCTATAATTCAGACATGACCTTTTAATGACACTCAACAATTCCAATCATCCTCTAACGCTGTGTTCACATAGCGTAACAGCCACGGGGGTGAGATGTGAAAGCACCTGACGACAGAAAATTGGGAAAATTAATAATGAACACTGGCATTTGATAAGATGTAAGAACCCATTTCTTTTCTTGTTTTCTCAGGTCTCTCAGCCAGCAAGATAATTGCTGCCAATTTAGGAATATCAGCTGTGAGGATAAAATGGGTCTAAGTGGCTACAGAATTAGAAATTACAACACTGCATGGCCACTGTCATGTAGACAGAGCAGTACCAAATCCAAAGTACAAATTCCTCAAATATTCTTAAAAAAACCCCATGGGGATAGATATTTTCAATTCTATGACCAGCTACTCACACAAAACTCCTAATTCTGCTGTGTTTACAGGACTACATCAGTATAATTCAGCTTCCACAGTTTTAATTAAGCTTTAAGTGAAGTTAATTTGGTAAAATGTAATTAATAACACAATGTTTCTAATGCATTCTAAAAAAAGAGGAAGGCTTATAGTAGTATCAGTGCTGTTCCTGAACTGGTTTCAATCTGCTGCTCCATGAAAATCCAAACACAAGCTCCAGAGGAGTAACTCCTATCAGTGTGGAGTGACAGGGATTATAAACCTGAGAGCGATTCTTTTTTCTTTTGCCATGAATAATGGTAGTGCTGATCTGCGAGTTGAACATCAGGCAGTAAACTGCTGGATTCACACAGTAAACTACTTCCCTTGCTGTTTCGGTTCAAAGTGAGCCACAGAGAATCAGAATTCCCCACAGAATCCAGAGTCATGCCAAAGAAGTATATTTGTTTTAAAACTGAAGAGCCTGAACCCAAAATAGCTTTTATGAGAAGTCACTGTACAAATTCAGTGGATGACTCTCCGTCCTCCACTGGATGTACTTATTACAGGAGCTCTAACAGACCTCTTGGCTTGAAACGGAAAAATAATTGTGGAGTAAAAAAATGAGGGAGTGAGCAAACAAAACTGATTAAGTACTCTCATTTTCTAGTTTTTTCTTGTCTTAATTCCTTTCTTTTCTTAATGCCTTTGCTTTTAAACTTTTTTTTCTATGTTCTTTTTTCCCCAGTTTTCTGTGTATATTCTTTAAAATTTTCTTCTCTGTCTGGAACCTCAAGCCTTTTTCAATTTTCTGTGTTTAC
Source organism: Scopus umbretta (assembly GCA_013400535.1). Classification (NCBI taxonomy): domain Eukaryota; kingdom Metazoa; phylum Chordata; class Aves; order Pelecaniformes; family Scopidae; genus Scopus; species Scopus umbretta. The sequence goes on along the minus strand of VZTL01065563.1, from coordinate 3,137 downwards.
TTTTATCAGTCCTCCTATCCATATTTTTATTTTTTTTCCTCTGTCATGTACCCTGTCACTTCTTAAATGAATTTTCAATGTGTATCTATTTTTCACCCCATCCTTATCTAAAATTTTTTTCCTCTTTCCTTAAATGCCATTGCTTTTTAAGTTTTCTTTCTATGTCTCTGTTAATTTAGTTTGCTGTCCCGATTTCTTAATTTTTTCCTGTCTGTCACATACCCTGCTGCTTTATTAAATTTTCTATGTCTAGTCTTATCAAGCTTACTATACCCTTTTAAAAATTTTTCCTGTCTGTCCTGTATCCTGTTGCTTTTTTAATTTGCTATATATCTATATTCACCCCATCCTTATTTTCTTATTTTTCTTCTCTTTCCTTTAATGATGTCAGTTTTTCAGCTCTCTTTGTGTAAACTTTTATTGAGTTCACTGTCTTTATTTTTCTTTTTTTTTTTCTTCTGTCATGTATTCTGTCACTTTTTACATTTACTTTCCTTGTCTAGTTTAAAACAATACACTCTATTTTTTAAGTTTTTACTGTCAGTCCTCTGCCCTGTCATTTTTTAGATTTTCTTTCTAAGTCGATTTTTATCCGGTTCGCTGATGTGGTGGATTTGGTGTACCACCTCTATAGAACTTCCTTAGCGTAACGTGCTTAGCGGTAGTCGCTAAATTTGCTGAAGGCTTAGGCCGCAAGCTGTGAACTCTCCCCTAGACCTGTTGAACATTCACCTCGTTAAATAGAGGGCCCCAGAGCCGTTCAAGCCAGAAGGAAGGTACAATCTCAGGAGAAGCCTCAAGCTTAGAGAAAAGAAAGGAAAGGGCCTGCCTAGAGACATTGAAGGGACCCAGTGAAGAAGGGGAAGACCCCAGACGTTACTATTAGTGTTGGTCCGAACGGTCACGTGAAGGGTGGCCACCTCAGATTGCAAGGGTACAATTGCCCAGCGATTTCTCTGTTCGGGGTCCCTCTCCAGGGGCACCCAGCTGGAGCCGTAGCACTATTAATAAGAAGAGCTTTCTAGCAGAATCTCTTTTCAGCTTACTGACTCAGTGGAAACCTAGAGTCAAATGCTGTTATGGTGGCCAGCATGCGTAATTTCCATAACACTATCTTTAATTTTTTTCTTCTCTGTCCTGTACCCCAACTGTTTTATTACATTTTTTTTCAACTTTTACTCTCATCAAACTCACTGTCCCTATATTTTAAATTTTTTCCTCTGTCATGTATTCTGTTGTTTTAGAAATTTACTTTCTATTTTTCTGTCTTTTTCACTCTATCCTTATTTTTAATTTTTGTCTTCTCTTTCCTTTGTGATGTCAATTTTTAAACTTTCTATGTCTACTTTCATGTGGTTCACTTTATTTTTGAATTCTTTGTCTGTCCTGTACCATATTGCTTTTTAAATTTTCTTTCTATGTTTCTGTTGATCTAGTCCTTGTTTATATTTTTTGCTGTCTGTCCTGTTGTTGCATTTTAAGTTTTCTTACCATGTCTGCTTTTATCAAGGTGTCTATTCCTACTTTTATTTATTTGTTGTTTGTTCTGTATCCTGTTGCTTTTCTATTTTTTCTATGTCTACTTTTATCCAGTTTACTCTCTACATTTTTAATTCATTTTGTCTGTCCTGTATCTTGTTGCTTTTCAAATTTTGTTTCTATGTCTTTTTAGTTTTGCTTGCTTTTCCTATTTTTTCAATCTTTTCCTTTAATTTCTAAATCCTATTCCTTTTACAATACTATTTCTATGTCTGCTTTTATCCAGTTCCTGTCCCTACGTTCATTTCTTGTCTATTCTGTACCATGTTGCTTTTGAAATTTGCTTTCCATGTGTCCATTTATTTAGTTTGTTATTCCTATTTTCTATTTTTTTCCTCTCTTAATGCCTTACATTTTGAACTTTTGTTTCTATGTGTACTTTCATCTAGTTTTCTGTCCCTATTTTTAATTTTTTTTCCTCTCTGTCCTGTACCCCATTGCTTTTGAAGCTTTCTTTGTCTACTTGTATCAAGTTGCCTACTGCTATTTTTTAAATTCTTTCCTCTCTGTCCTGTACTCTGTTGCTTTAAAAATTTTTATTTAGTGTCTACTTTTATCAAGTTAAATGTATTTAGGGAAAGGCAATGAGCTGTCCCATACCATGAAAGACACTATGCCTTATGTCCCTGCTGCTTCCTTGAGAAATGCTAAAACTCCATATACGGATGCATACAAGATGCTCACAGATGCATACAGATCTCACAAGATGCTAGATCATCTCACCACCAGTCCTCTTAACAGATGATGTCACCTGCTTGCACAGCATACAACAAAACTGGTTAAAAAAAAAAAAGGTTCTGTCTTCAACAAAGCCAGGAATTCCAGGAAAATACAATGAACTTAGAATAATTAAAAAAAAAAACAAACCCCCAAAAACGTACAACCATCTTGCCACCCTCAAACACTCAATACAAAATTACTGACCTGAAAAAAAAAAAAAACCCAAACCCACCTGTATACAAGTGTACTTTCTACTATACGTGCTGCTGAAGCTTGAGTGGTCTTGAAGCCCTTACCTCAGGTAGACACTTCTGCTTCTCTAAATATCAAAACACATCTGCCCAAACAGCTGAGCCAGCTCAAAAGCCGCAATCAGCTGAAGGAATAGCAGAGCCCTGGCACCAGGGAGGCCCAGGAGCAGCATGAGCTCCCAGAGGGCAGGCTGTGGCTCTTGCGCCCTGGTCCCTGCCCACCACCCTCCCATAGTCCCCTGTGAAATGGGAGGGCGAACCACCAGGAGGCATAAAGGTGGCTGGCGAAGCGGTGGGGAATTTGTTCATCTGCCTTAAGTTTGCACATGTGAAGCACTGAACAGAGAAAGTCAACCCTTACTGGAAATAACGATACCCGCTCTTTTACTACAACTATATCTATTGCACCAACAACACGACCGGGTAGGGAATTAAACTCAAAATTTCTGGGGCATAGATAGAAAAACATAGATGTCATCCCTATGTAGGAAAGTAGCTCATTAAATGCAATAACAGCATTATTTTCAAAAATTATGTGCATTATTTTCCTATTAAAAAACCAAAATACTATGGGTTTACACTTAATTTCTCACAAGACCACACATGCTACCTAACTTCTACCAGAAC
>VZTL01065562.1:53226-81196 GCA_013400535.1 Scopus umbretta | reverse complement strand
AGCAGAAAAGGAAAACAAGATGTTCCCTTTAAGCTGGTAAACACTACAGAAAGGAAACCCCACAAATATAGGGATGTCTGTCCCATACACGTTTTCACATGTTTAAGCCATCACATTGAGAGGCTGAAAGGTACATCGAAAGATCATTTAGTCCCAGTTGCACTTCTACAGTAGGACAAAGTTCGCTTAATTTGCTCTTAAAAATCCTACAAAAAAAAAAAAAGATCATACAACCTCCCTGGTTAACTACTCTATTGCTCCATGATAGTCCAGAAGTTTTTTCTGAAACCCCAACCTAAGGCCCCTCTGCTGCAAACCAACTCCTCCCCACAGCACACCCAGCTGCTGTGAGGAGCTACTGACCACCACCTTTGTCCAACAGCCATTTGGAAAACTAAGGATTTAAATGCATACTCTGAACCATCAGTTCTCTTTTGTACACTAAAATGTCAACCTTGATAAATTAAGTTTTCTAATCTTCTTATTGCCACCTGACTTCAAACTCCATTCATGTATCACTAAACAAATGGATCTATTTTACTGTTGCCACCAAAACAGCTTATCTCTTTCAATATACATTCTTCAGTTCTGTTACAATTCAAAGCACACATAACAAATTTTCACATTATATAATAATGTATACACCACACTGAATCTGTAAGAGGGCAATATCAGTTCTACAGAAGCACAGTTTTGCTAACAAGCTTCATTATTAAGCACAGAAAAACAAATAAAGTTAAGCCCAAGTTTTCAAAGCAGCAGTCTTGTGTTACCCAGCTAACACCCACTATTTCTGAAAATTCAACTGGTCAAAGTCAAGCTTCACTTAAAGCACACTCCTCTTGTTTACGCAGCAAGGATGAGCCAGGCAAGATCTGCCATGACATGACAAGTCCTACAAAAAAAAGGTGGAAAAACCCCAACTTCACAAAAAAACCCAAACAAACCCAAAAAAACCAAAACAACCCAGTGAACACAATGTTCTGCTTTCCACCATGGCAAAAGGGGAACTCCACTCGGTTTTCCCCTGGCAGCCCTGAAGCATCAGCAGCTGTAACAGTTCCCTTATCAAATCTCAGCAACACAAACCCCCCTGATAAGGAATTGAGGATTTTCAGTACTAAAATGGGTAATGAGTCCAGGCAGCTGGGTATGTAAAAGCAATTGGGATCCAATCACTTGTTCTATGAATACGCTACAAACTAAAAACTGTATTAAATGGCCAGGGTAGTTTCACTCTAAGCAGGAATTTATATTCCTGCACTATTGTTCCCCAGAGGTACGTGCAGAAATTCTATCGCAATAAAAAGTGCCCGCAGCCTAGCGAGCTTTAGCAGCAGGTGACTGATTCAAAGGCTCATCAAGGGCACTGCCAGAAAGTTCTCCTTCTGAAAGGCAGTAAGAACATATAGAATAGAACATATACAGAATAAATGTAGAAAATCCCTGATTTTAGGTAGGGAAGGTAAATTTTCTACACTAGCACACCAAAAAAAAGTCAAATACACTTAACACACTTAAAACAAGTTGTTATTTTCTAATCATTCCAGTACATGGCAAGGCTCACACTCAGAAGGAATTCCAAAGCAACATCCAGCAACTATTGTTTTAAATTTTCCTCAAAATAATAGTTAACTTGAACAAAAATTTATAATGGTTTAATACCTCAGTGGGTTTTTTGTTTGTTGGTTTGTATTTAAGTACACTTGTGCTGATTCAGGACAGGGGAAAGCAGTAGAAAGCACTAACAGCCTGAGCACTGAATATTCTACAGCAGATTTAGGGGAGATTTGGGTTGCTCAGAAGCTCCTGAACACTGTACCCAAAACAGCATTTACATCTGGAGTTCAGTGCTGAGCAAAAATTACTGTCTGATGTAAGTGGTTGACAGTTTTATGGGAAATAAGCATTCTTGCTTCCATTCCTAAGAGTAACCACTAACACTTGCTAAAACATAAAGCTTTATTAGCACATTTTAGAGACTCACTTGGCACTAATCCTTAACAGCTGGTACGCTTCACTAAAGGTTGGATTTTGAAAGATATAGAAATAACTCTGACTTCCCTGAACTATTTTGTAGACAGCGACTGTATCTCTAACTACCACTTGTCAAAGGGAAATATTTTTATAGCAATCTTAAGATTGTGCGCAAACCTAGATTTTTATACCTGAATAACAGTAGCAGGGAACTTGTGGATAAACTTAATCTTTGATATTTCTTTCACTTACTAATTCAAGATCACCTGAATATAACAGGCTTCAGACTGCAGCTCCAGTTAACAGCCTGACACATCTGTTCCTGAAAGGGTAACTGGATGGAGTCAGGATTTTGTTGCAGTATAGGGAATTTGATACAGATTTTACTTATTTATTTGTGTCTAGGTTTTACCTACTCACTTGTGCATCAGATATGTGCTGTTTAACAACTTTTTGGTTTTTTAAGTGGCTTTATCTTTGTGGAACAAATTCTTAATGTTCCAAACTTGCAAGTGTTGCCACCTAATTTAAATGACTGTAGTTTTCATAAAGTGCTGGAATCACTTACTTTGGGAGCAGGCAGGTTTTGGTGATTTCAGCTCTCAGTGACATAGCAAGAGATCTTCAGGCTGTGAGTCATAGAGTTGAACTGCTCTATGTGCCTTTTACACTAAAAGGACAGTCTTCACAGATATGACAACGAAAAACATCATCAACAGTACCACCTTACTGTAAATTTTACATGCTAGCTAGTTTAAAGCTTTTTATTCCTGTTACATGCAGCTGAAGTCAGGGTACAGCTGATTTCTTTGGGCTTTATCAGATTATAGGTGTAGATCAAAGCCACACAATTAATTCAGCATCAGTGTAACTGTGCAAGTAAAAAATCACCTCTGCAAGCAGATGCTAAAGCAAGGCAATCGCCACTTGAATCCAAACCCTCTCCACAGGGAATCCTGCTCTATCACCTTCTTGTTCCCACCTCAGCTGAGAGGCATGGTGAGAAATGGGGACAAAGAACGGGATTTGTTTTAATCCCGTCTTCCCCCTTTCTCCTAGTTCAGGCTCTATTAGAAGTGAGTCATAATAATCATCCTCAAAAAGCAACCACCACTCTTTCCAAGTCTGATCAGAACTGACAATCATCCTCCCTGGTTAAGAGTAAAAGTACCCTCACAGTCAGCTTCATTCAAACTAATTTTCTTCCTCCAGTTTCATGGAAGTCAGTTTCTTTGTCTCAGGATTTGAAAAAGATGTGCCCAACAGGTAAAAACTACCCTAAGGGAAGTTTATATGTGCTTACTCACAGATTTAATCTACAGGGAGGGAAATACAAGTCCCCTACCCTGCTCTGCCTTCTAGCATTCAACTGTCTCCACTGAAGTCTCCGCTCTCCCTCTCGTTACAGCCGAGAGCTCATGGGAAGCACAGGAGCGAGTCTGAGCCTTGTTAGAAGAGCAGTGCTGCAAATGTGAGTTAAATGCCTCAGAAATGGGATCCAGTCCATAGGCAGTCGTGCAGGATCAGCAACATGCCTGTGTCTATTCCATAGAGTTTTAAAATTTAAGTCAGGAGAGTAACCTGCAAACTAAATACCCAACAATCCGTATTCTTCAATTCAAACAAAAATAGCTTGGAATAAATGTACAGTATTAAGACTGGATCAGGAAAGCTCAGCTGTGTTTTCCATAGTTGCTGTTTATAAAGATAGTTTTAAAATACTAAGCTGTTCTCTAACTTTCCATCTTAACCTACTAATTATCTGGAATTTTACTGGAGCCATAAGGGAGAAAACAAAACTCTAATTGGATGTTGCCCATGAAAGAAGAGCACAAGAACTCCAGTCACCTTTACTTTGTTTACCTCCCAGGAGCTGACAGCATAGCTCCACAGGTAACCCTGACAGTGTTTTCAGTATAGAAAAATTAAAAGCAAGTTACCAAACCATTAAAAACAATTTAATAACTATAAAAAAGGCACACTCCGGAAAAAACAGATACTTAATATTTGTGGCACTTCAAGACATGGGTATCTTTCCATATTTTAAGGAACACCTTTAAAGGAAATTTTCTAATACACTTACAGAATATTCTGTTTCCTTGTCAGCATCCATACAGTAACATATTTACTGCATTGGCTGACAACATAGCAGCTTTGCAGTTGACCTCAGAACAAGTCAATAGCAAAATGTTTAACATAGAATAAATAATCTGCCTGTGTATCTCCTTAAACTTTACACTATCCATTGGTCAAGCTAGTTTTTAAAAACTAAAGCAATTTTCAAGGTGTAAAGGCACAAAACCTTCTTCAAGATTGCCTTGCAATCCACTCAACCACTGACAGCCCACTCCCTTAAAAATATACAGATTTTGGAGAGAAAAAACCATAAAGCTCTGCTCACTCACTACCCAAAAGAAGGAACTTTTGGTAAGCACGCAGAAAAGTGGGATGTGAGAGATTTGCATTTGAACTACCTTTATTTCCCATGGTAATTCCCAAAAGGTTTTGAGACTGAGCAAGGAAAAGCAACAGAATTACCTTCTGAACAAAAAAACCACCACCAACAACAAAAAACCACCAACAAATTATGCCCTTGTAGTATTACTATCTTTTGCTCTTTCAAACCCACCCTGATTAGAGTGCACGCAATATCAGGTTTCAGTTGTGATAAATATATAGTAACACACCAGTACTTCTTTGTTATACTGCAGTTCCTGGTGTGGTAAAATCTTCACTTGTGTTGAGTGCTGGAAACTGCAGACAATAGATGTTAAAATAAGTGAACATTATTTAGCTTCTTTTAACAGCTTCTGCATTATGAAAACCATGTCCAGAATTACGGAAAATGCAGAAATTGGAGCATTGAGATCTGCTTCAGATGGATATCATCAACTCAGTTTCAGAAAGTTATGCTATTCAAGTCAGCCTTGCAAAAGCCAGATCAGCCAAGGTCATGCAGGAGATGCCAACCCTCCCTGGACACTGTACGAGATCTCCCAGGCAAGTGTACAGTATTCAATTCAAAGGCTGGTAATTACACAGTCAATTTAGTGCCACGCTCTTGCCACACTGATAAAATACGCCCTCTCACCTGCCTGTGGAGCTGGATAGCAGAGCACCTGCAGCTAGGAGCTAGTTACAAAGGTGACATGCATTTCCCCCTGGAAAGTCCACCCCACTTCGCATGAAGAGGGCAATACCTGCAGCCCTCTAAGTCCTGACTTTCAGCTCCAACAGTTTCCTGCTGCCTCTAGCCTCCATTAATAGCTCAGGATATAAACCCGAGATATCTTGCTGATTTTCGGTGTCTTCTGTCGACTCCCTCCCCCTCAATCCCTGCCTCTGAAATTACCCCTCGCCCAGTGGCAAGCACCAATCCTTACACTCCGTAATGGTGAGAACAACTCACGTGGACACAGGAGGTAATGACCGTTAAAGAGGAGTCAGTTATTGGGAATTCAAGATACTGTCTTCCTTGCTAAGTATCAGATGGAGAAAGTGCAAATACATTAGAAGTCACCATCAGAGGTGGCAAAAATAAAGCACGAGTAACCCCTCCTACTGTGCTTGTAGCAAGTTAACTATGATAGACAGAGTTCAGTATTTTGAACATGTGCTCTCCAAGCACTAATACTGAGATCTATGCCTAGATAGTCAAGACTTTCAAAACTGTAAGGCCTAAAGCAAAATTATTGATATTTAAATTTATTCATTGCAGTCATTCAACAATTGTATAAAGCTGTTTTTTGCCCAACCCCATTCATTTTATAAACTCACAATTATGTAAGCATCACACAAAACACGTACCTATGCACAAATGTGACATACCCAGAAGTTTTAAAGTAGCTTTGCATAATTAAAAGATTTTTCAGTATGAAAGGACACTGCATGGTTTAGACAAGCTATGACGAATAACAATCAGATTACATCTCAGTATGATCCTAATTGCAAGCTGCATCTTAGAAATTATTTTCAATTCTCCATCTTGAAACTAAACGCAAGCCGCACTCTGAAAGCGCAGCAATGGCATGAAGGCTGACCACCAGTCAGGGAGAATGATATTGTCTGTTTATCAGAATTAAATGGGTACTCAGTGCATCATTGCCAACAGTTTACAGGAGTCTCGCCAGCTGCTCCCCATTCGTTATCAGAAACATACAGGTAATGCTGTTTGGAAACATACTTTCAACTAGAGAATATTTGAAGAATTATTTTCCCCAAAAAAGTATGGAAATAAGAAAAAGTAAGAGGTGAAATCCTCTGCCACCATAGGTTTAATGCAGCTCTATCACACACAGTAATGGCTAATAAAAAAAAGAAGGATGCCTGATCATTAAATTCTCACCTCAAACCACACCACCAGCAATATTTACTACATATTTCAAAAAAGCATAAGCATGACACAAGGTACCAAGGATACCTGTTTGAGTTGCGTGGAACTGTGGGAAGGAGAGCTTGTGAATAAACCTCAGATTCAACTTCTGCTTTTATCAACACACAACTCCCCCATAGTCCTCTGCTGGTGATTCTCCTAAGGTCAGGAGCAGCTCATCCAGTTGGGCTGTCAGCTACAAAAGCCGAGAGTCCACCACTGAAACACATGTACTCCTGGAGTACGTAAAAGTTACCCTCTTGTCTGCATTTAGCTGAAGAAGAAACCTATGACCAGTCCAACCAGCTCAGAACTAGCAAATTTTATTAGCTCAGGAGTGAAGCAGCATGGATATGCTACTATGAAAACTGCCCCTGTCTAGGAAGATAGCAGCTTGACGCTTTTGAGCCCTGTCAAACACAAATGGGTTCTGAGAAAAACCAACCAGGCTGACATGGTGCAGCTCACTCGGCCAAACCCAGCTGACCTCTGCAGCTCTGCTCGCAGCAGGTCCAAACTGCCTCCAAACAGAGCTGCTGCTGCAGTCATCGCCCTGTGGAGTGCTTCAGGTACTGCTAGTTAACCAGTAACCTACCTTTCCCATTTTAAAAACTAATGAATTGGTTAGGAGCAAGCATCTGAGCAAATTCATAACTTCCAAGGTTAATCCTGTTTTGGGAGATTAAGTGTTTTTTATAAAAATAATTTCATTTCAAATTTAAATCTCAATGCCTTAAGACAGAGTCCTTTGTAGTTCTGTATCTAGAAAAGTTCACATGATGTTCAGCCAACTACAAATCAGTATCTGCTTTACAAATCATGTTTGGAAATATTTGGGGGTTTAGGAGATCTTTACTAAATGTAAACTCCTTAGAAAACAAAAACCTAAATGTTTTCCAGACTGCAGTCTCCCTTTCAATAGTAAGACCAGACCTGTTCATTACACTCATTTTACCTTCTGTAACAGCTGAGGAACAGGCTCCATAGCAATGCACTAACACATCCAGCCTGAAGATCAAATCTTAAGGCTGGAAAGGACCTCAAAAGGTTGCGTAGCCCATTTCCTCATCCTGATGTTATTTCCTGACAAACATTTGCGTTGCTTGTTTTTGAAGTCCTCCAGAGGCAGACACCTCCATACCCTAAAGCAGTCTATCCCAGCCACCTTGCTAAACAGTGTCCACATGACACTACGTCTTGCCTTAAAGCATCACGGTATGCCTTGGATTCACCCACTCTGGCTCCTTCCTCTCAGCAAACATCAGCAGCCTTGCTCAACCCACTGCTACCTTCATAAAGTGGTGAGGAGGCAGGGACTGTCCTCACCTGGTTAGACCAAGAAGGCATTTTCTGAATCTTTGCCACATATTAAGCCAGGAGGGATGATGCCGGGAAAAGATTCAGCATGTGACTACACCATTACCAGTTACTAACTCAACACTTGTGCATTACTCAGGTTGCACAAGCCAGCTTGGCCCTGACACTTCACTTTGCAACCACAATAGCTTGGATCTTGTCATTAAATGTTTTGTATAGGATACCAGCATGTCCAAAACAAATTATAAAATAGAATTTCAGCATTTTACAATAAAGTATGGAAACTAGGCAAATCATGCTGCCCTATCACCAAATCTGAAATCCGTATGTTCAACAGCATTTTCAACCGCACAAATAAAATCTCCTGCAGCTGAGTCCTTACAGGCCCAAAGATCTTCACATCTTTCTGATCTGCTTTCCTAAAAACAAGACACTCTTGGGCCACATCACTTAACACTCTAGCATAGCTGTTTCTAGTTTGTAGTCCTCAAAGAATTATGTCAAGAATTAACAGAATCAGTTACACATGATATAAAATACAATTTTTATAACCATCTTTAATGCAAAGTGTGCAGAATTTAACCTGATTTTGAGAGACTATCCCAAAACTCTGAGTACATAACAAAGTTATAGGTAGACACATCACTTTGAGAGCTCACTTCTGCTTAGCCATCTATGATGGAAGCTACCAAAACAGTCTGTAGTTGCACAAGCAGCATCAGCAAGCATTTGACATCTTCATTGGAAAGATACTGGAAATATCTTTCCAGATAGTTTCAAGCCTTAGAGGTTATTTTAGTCTTTGATATCAAAACCAGGAGAAAACGAGTACTTAATGAAGCTGGACTGCACACCTGGTGAGCCACAATCCCCTACGACTGTAACTCCGGCAGTTTACCTCAAAACAATATAACTCTCTAAAATGAAATAGTATGGGTACATTCAAGCTGGGTAGAAAAACTGCCAGAAGTTCATGCCCTAGCATAATCTACGCAACACGCTCCTAAATTAAGGCTTTCTGTATTAATTCAAATGAATGTTGACAATGCAGTTTATCACTTCTTTTCTAGTTAAAGATTTCACATATATGTTTAACTTTGTGCATATTGATGGTATTAATAGAAACTGAAACACCTTCCAGATTGTTATTGCAAGTTCACTCTCCATCTTTTAACCATTTAATTTATAATCATTAACCCATACAGAAAAGTAGCCTTCCTTGAACCTCATCTTTTTCTTTGTATTGAAATAACGTTTCTTCTATTTTACAAGCAATTGCTGGGTGTTGAAGCTCTAAAAGGTGCTACAGTTTTCATGTTTTTACATGTTTTCACTCTTGGTGGTTTTAGGTTTTTCTTTAGTATTAAAAAATGTGGCTTAAATCCTTTGGACACTACTCTTGTTGCCATTCACAAAAAACAGACCCACTAGCAGATTGGCTTTTTCCAGGGAATAGCTGGCTAGATCAAGCCTCTATGGTCAGAAGTTCTGTCACAGCACTGTCCTCAACAAGTATTTATGCTAGTTCAAAACAGACAACTAGCATCAATTCAGCAGACAAAAGTCTTGACCTATCCTTCTTTCTTCCCCTCTTCATAGGTACAGAAGATTAGCATTTCTAATTGTAATTATTATTAGGCCAGTCTGAAAAAACTACCCTAAAGACCCCTCTTAATGGCTTAAGCGTACCTCAAAGAGCACAAATGCTCAAAGGCACTGCCAAAACCAGTATTGACTGCAGAAGGAACTGAAGCTGGAGTCTGTCAAAGGTTCCTTGCTGGCTACGGGAAACCCTGGTTTAAAAAAAGATTATCACAGTCGCAGCTGTTTCACACATAGCAATATCCACATGCTTCCTTCAAATCATGGTGAGACCAAGACAGGACATGGCAAAGCAAATACCAGGAGACTTTCACTGCAACAGAAAGTACAGTAGCAGAATTTACAGGATTATCATAAAACAAAGGGGAAAAAATGGTCTTCCCAGTGAATTTATCAAAAATTCATTTCTTTCTATTACTGACAATACCTGTAGGGAAGTCAAACAGTGATAAGTAACATAGCACAGACCACTGGTCGGTCCAGGGGGCCCCAGAACAGGCTGGCTCCAAACAGACTGCCCTTTGCTGTAGCCTGATCAAATAGGAACAACTATCAAGGCCTCATTAAATCAAGGCACCGAGAAACACTAAAGTCAGTCTTGAATAAAGACTCTTGATGCCCAAAAGGTCTGTTTTACTGTGTCCAAACAAAAAGTCTCATCTTTGCCTAAGGTTCTTTAAAGTAATTCAAAATAAATTTTCCCCAAGTTCATTTGGCAGAATTAATCTTAAAGGTATTACTGGAAATACATTCAGCATTAATTTCTCACTTCCTAACAGCCAGAGAGCAGCCTCTCTGAGATAATTCAGCCATGTGACAAGTGGGGCCCGCAGACTCAAAACAGACAAAGTTTCAGAGGGTGGAGGGGAGAGGAAATAAAATTAAAATCAGCTTACACATACCAATATTAGATGAAGCAGAAAATTGTTCAATAGGGCTGAGCACTAGAGAATACTTTCAACACCACAGACAATGAAATTAAAATACAAGAAATAGACTGCTGATGTATTAGACACATCGTAAGTATTTTCAGAAAAATAACATTTCTTTTCCCTAAAGGTGGAAGAGAAAATTAACTCTAGCAGGACTCCCAAGTACCTCAAGGGTATCTCTGATTTGAGTCCCATCAGTGAAATTCAGTCTGTCGCCCACGGCTGTGTAACAATCCCAAGACTCCTCAGCCTTCTGGTTCCTTATGATAATCCCTTGAGTGCAGAAGCCAGTGTGAATAATCCGAGAAAAGTCCTACTGGAATACAGAAAGAAGAGAAAGCAGGCCTAATGTTACTCAAAAAGCTCTTATTCCACCCCAACTCACAGCATTACATTGATCTGAATGGGTAGCTGCTGATTTATCTTAGAGGAATTGAAATACACCGTACCTAAACACTGCTTAAGCCACTTCCCCTTTGTTTGGTTGTCTAGGAAGTCCCCAAGCTTCCAATCAGACATTTTTCTTAAATTCAGATGGGAAGAAGAGCAGTGGCCAGACAAGTCTAGAATGTGGCCTAAAGGCAGGACTTGGAGCATGGCTGCACAAGTGGAAGCTGGTGGTGAAACCAGTATAACGGTAAAGCTACATTCAACAAGATACTGCGTGCAACAACAAGAGTGCTTGACAGGCACATTAAAAAACAAAACAAAAGCAACCCTGCCCTCCCTCCTGAATGAAATAGTGAGAAACTACAGTCCACAAGTCAGCTCTACAACTCTTTGTGTCACTCACAACAAACATTAAGTTAGCCCTCTGTTCTTTGCACTGCAGTAAGACAGAGAAATAGAGTTAAGATGCCATACCCCTCCCTGAGCACAGAAAAACTTATGCCTTACCAACCACCACTGAAATCCATGACCTCTCTAGTAATCTATTAAGAAGTACAGGACTAAAGTGTGCAATTCTGCTAATGATTTTAAGGAAATAATGTGTGGTTTTATTCTCCTCCTGCTTGACAGCAGCTGCACAGCTTTCAAATCAGATGAGGACAAGCCTCAAGTTCAAAGTAACAAAAGCAATAACTAATGTCCTCCCACATATACTGCTTATACATTATAGCTGCATTCCTTAACTGCTCTTCCACAATTTCTTACTCTGAGGAGTCTGCTCCTACTAGTGAACCTCTGCTGCTGTTGTGAAGCAGTGATGAAGGTCCCTTAAAACTCTACAACCCCCAGCAGCTCCTCATCTAACAAAATCAGACACTACAGCAAACTATCCTCTCCTCCCTCCCCAGCCACCATGCACTTGAACTGCAATCACTCTTCCTCCATACTGATTCTTGCTGGCTGAGCAGGGCAGGGAAGATGCCAAGGTATCTATCCATTGAGTCACTATCTTCTCCCATCAACCCAAGCAATCCTGAGCAATGACTGCAGCCAGCATTTTCTTCTCAAGTGGGAAGCACCAAGACACCTGAAAAGGCGTGTGATAGCCAACGTGGCAAATGGAAAAAAGCAGGGCAGCTTCACATTCCACACAGACTGATTTAAATAAAGCTTTAACTTGCTTAAGGTAAGAGTTAGTGATACAATTCAGTGCCCAGATTGGTTTATTCAGAGGCAAAAACATCTCACTGAAGTAGGCTAGGGTTACTTGTCATGAAACTGCTACATGGAAGGTAGACTTTCAGGACAGAAGTAACAGATTTTATGAGTAGCTTGAATATCATGGCATGCTTTATATTGAGTACTTAAATGAAATAGCTAAGCATTCATCAAGCAAATTTTAACAGGCAAATGTGTGTCTTCTTACTGCACTGAAATGAAGAAACTCAGCAAAATCCCTCCAAAACCCTATATTCAGAGAAGGGGGCAGCCTTCTGAAAATGTTTTGCTGCAGCTTATGTGCCCCCATCAAAACTTCAGATAAGCATCACCTGGTTTCACTGCCACAACAGAACCTCCTCCTTTTCAATAAAGATCAAACTACACAGAAATACACAGGTTAGAACAAGAACTGATGGCTACAGAGATCATTCCGGCAGTAAAATAAATAAATAAATACAGCTGTAACTTTACTTACACTAACCTGCACTTCTAGGTCACTGGAACAATGTTTTGCAAATAACCTAAAGCACAGCACAAAGCACAGTAACAGCATCCACAATAAGCTGTGTTCTGCAGCAACAAAAATAAGGGGAAACTCTCAGCCCAGACTGAAAACAGGGGTACTATTTGTGACAGTGATACTATATGGCCAAGCTTTTGTCAAGTACTAAGCAAGTAGGGTCAAGTTCTCTGACTATTGCAGCCCTCTTCCCTCTGGCACACATTCATACATTCACCTTCCTGCCAGTCCCCCCAGCAGAAAAACGTGCCCACCGCCTGCTAAACTGTACATGCGTTCAAATCCTTGCTACTAACTCCGTACAGAGGAGCAAACTCAACCTCCATACAGAAAAGCACTCGCCACAGCTGACGTGAAGCTCTGCATGTGCTGATTCACACCAGCTGAGCTCTGCCTGCTTCTCTCTCAACAGGCACACTCATTTGGATCACTCTTCTAACCAGCTTTCATAAACTCAATGGCAACAATCAACTTCAAAACTTCCATCCCTCTGTGGAAGACAGCTAAAACTTGTTAAAGCCATTTCAGAAAGAGGAGAAAAAAAGTGATAAGTAGTACACTTGCACAAGCCTGAAAAAAATTATCAGAGTTACAACAGCACACCCAGCCAACCTGTGACTCTAGCACACATTGTCCCTGGGTAGCAGGATGCTCAATAATCTAAATCTCCGTGACAGGAGGAAGGGAGCAAGCAAGAGTTGCTGGGTTACCACTGCCTGGCTGACCCAGATACCATGATGCAGCAGCTGGGGTTGGTGGGAACCTGCCCAGAGATGCGAGGGGTACAGTGCATGTCTTGGGGCTCTCAGCAAGATTACTTTCTTTCAGCAGAAAGCTCAGAAGGGAATTGCTTAACACTTTTTTTAATTGTAATTCTTTTTATTTCATAGGTGACCACAAAAAGCTTGTTGATTGGTAGTAAGTAGCAATCATCATCAATCTTATTTTCCTTTTTAAACCATTACTCTCATCCTTGAAGAGGGATAAGAAGCGTTCATACCAAATATTGGCAGCAATTCTAGTTATCAAATGCTAGAAACATGTTATATTGAGGAAAAGAGAGAAAAGAAGGTGGAATGTTTTCCCTTTATGTTCCCCCAAAGAAAACACTGTGCTAAGAGGTGCCTCCTGAGAGGCCAACACAGTATTTGATCTCTCCACTACTCCTCCCCTGTTTAAAATTCAAGAGTAAACAATGTATGCAAGTAGCATTAATCATTTTGGAACATAAAAAAGCTGGAAGGAATACTTTCCAAGACTGACTGGTCTTGTTCAGATATCAAGACAAATCAAGAAAGATGTGGATCAACTGGAGCGAGGTCAGCGGAGGCCCTCAAGGCAGCTGGCACTGGAGCATTTGCATTCAGGGCTGGAAGAGAGCCTGCAGGAGCAGGGCTTGGTCAGCCCGGGGCAGGGAAGGCTTCGGGGCACCCACAGCAGCCACATGCCTGCAGGGAAGGGATTGAGAAGATGGAGCCAGGCTCTCTGCAGTGGCATGTGGCAGGAGGATGAGAGACAATGGGCATAAGTTAAAATATGAGAGGTTCAGACGGGATGTAAAGAAAATCTTCTCCACCACGAGGACAGTTAAGGAGTACTACAGGGTGCCCCAAAAGGCTGAGCTGTCTCCATACTTGGAGGTTTTCAAGACCTGTGTGGATCAAGCCCTAAGCAACCTGGTCTGATCCCAGAGCTGCCCCTGCTTTGAGCAGGAGGTTGGACAGGGACCTCCTCAGGTCCCCTCCAGCCCAAGTTACCTTGTGATCTTATGAACTCCAGGCAGCACGCTGCAGGCATGCATTACAAGATGCTCTATTAACACTGTAGTTACATTGACTTAACTTTTTCCTTCATATACCCTAAGGATAATTAAATAACTTACTCTGTCTGTCCTATTGAGATTCATTCTGGGTTTCAAACAGTATTCTGGTTTGTGCCTTTCTAGCACTGACAAACATCAACTCTACATCATCCTGATCAGGAATCAGTAGCAGAACATGCTCACACACAGAGACTGCAGCACTAAATTACCTCCACTCTACCCTCCTCCATTAACAGTGAAGAAACATTGCAAGAGGTGCATCATGGACTGGCAGACAGCAAAGGAACAACCATGAAGAGACACGGCAGATGCAGAAGTTAATGGGGCTACAGACGAGTCTTTGAAAAGAGAGCCACAATTTAAATTATTAAAGCAGTCAAACCTTTAATGAAGTTGGTTATAGCCTCATCATAAGACTACAGGAAACTACCTACTGGTTTGTCAGCACTAGAATTTCAACATGGTGTTTAAGCCCTGTAATTGAAGCATTTTTTATTCTATGTTTACAGAGTACTAAAAGCCACAATTTACCAGGGTAATGCCACATTTAACTAATAACTAGAGTTCACATCTTTGTGAAATGCAATTGAGAAAGTCGTATCTCAAACTGCTGAACTTTTGAATTCAAGTTAGCTACGTTTTGAACATTAACATATAAAATAGACAATGAAGATAATTTCCTTGAGGTAAACAACTTGTACTAAAGCTCAATACTGTCTTATAAAAAGGATGCACTCAGAAGCTTCTGTGGTATTATATTAGAAATCCTATCAGTAGTGATATTTTGCTTAATAGTGACTTCTTTTGTACCTAGCAGGATATAAGAAATGTTTACTGTAAAATGACTGCCCCACAAAATTAATTTGATTTATGGGGAGTACTTATAGATTCCCAAAGCAGCACAAACAGTACAAATTTTCAGCCAGAACAGATAGATGAACACGTCCACCTGAACAGGGAGGTGTGAACAGTACCTCTTTTTTGCTAAGAGCTCTTTGAAACAACCTTCTGAAAGGTCTACTCACCTGACCAGATGTAATGCAAATCTTTTGAGAAGTGACTCAAATAATGACCTGAAAGAAGTATCTAGGAAACTAGATGGGACAGAAGACACTCCAGTAATCTTGAAAGGTGACCTTGAAAAGGATAATAGGACTAGAAAAGCAAAATCCTCAACACTTTCTTACAACATATGAAGATGACTTAAAAACAGACTCTCCTGCAACTTTTGAAAGAATCGGTACATTAAATCTGACCTTCTTTGTTCATTCTGGAAGACTTTTGTAGGACTCTCGGGTGTTTCTCAGTTGTCGCACTTTGATTGAAGGGGTACAATCTTCTAAGGACAGCATTTTAAAACAGTTGATTTATATACATTTATACAGAAAGCAAGAGACTGGTAGTGGAGGAGTTAAGGCAGTCCAGCCAAAAGTCCTTTCTTCTCTGCTTATTTTTGCAGCATCTTGATTCTTGCAGAGTCATTATTTCACTAGTTATTCAACCATTACGTGGTCACCTTAGAAATTCAGCTCTCTTCTGTCTAAACTTCAAATGCAGAGAAAGATTTCTCACAAAAACTTCTCTGTCCCTCCTTAAGACTATGAAGACTAGCAGAGACTAATTGCTCCACGTCTTCATTTAGCACATTTTATTGAGCTGCCCTTTCATATCATTATACTTTTGTCTATTTATTCCTCCATCATTACATT
This sequence comes from Scopus umbretta, assembly GCA_013400535.1. Classification (NCBI taxonomy): domain Eukaryota; kingdom Metazoa; phylum Chordata; class Aves; order Pelecaniformes; family Scopidae; genus Scopus; species Scopus umbretta. The sequence goes on along the minus strand of VZTL01065562.1, from coordinate 65,334 downwards.
CGGATTGAGCTTGTAATGCTACAGTAAGAAGGAGAATGCCCTCCTCCTTAAGGCAAAGGACTAACAGAACTGGCTCTGAGAGTCTGAGGCTCTATTCCCAGTTCTCTTTATGAGCTTGGGCTGCAGTAATCCACAGCTCAATTTCTGCCCTATGCAAATCAAACAATTTAAATATAGACTCTGTGGATGTAAAAAGCATTTCACAGCTTTTAAGGAAACCATCCTCAAGCTTACCTTCTACACAGAGGAACAAATCCAAATATTCTTTAGAGGAAGAAAGTAAAGATTACTGACTACAAAGTGCTTGACAAGTTTGGGAGGGGGAGTGTCCTGGTGGGTTTTGGTGGTGGGGTTTTTTTTGTTTTGGTTTGGGTTTTTTTTGGTGTGGTTTTTTTTTGTTTTTTGGGTTTTTTTTAGGAGGAGACAAGGTTCTTGGTGACAAAGACAGGAGTCATTACTTGTAATACATTATCACCCAGATGCTTCAGTCCCATTGTATTAGGCACAATACAAACAAAGCAGTCAGGAAAAAGTGATAGAGGCCCACGAAGAGTTTTGGTGTTGGAGGAACAAAGCTAGGAGAAACAGGTGATTACTGCCCACACGCTTGCAGGCAAGAAGGATCTCCAGCCTGGTGTAGCAGAATACAGAACGCTAAGAAAGAGTCCAGTGGTGCAGGAAGGTGACTGGGGCAGGACAAGCGCGACTTCAGCAGTACTGCCTTATAACGACGCAAGGCAGCTCAAGGCTCATAGTCATGGGGAGGGAGGGGGGATCAAGAGGTTACAACATTATTAAGACATATTCTAAAATACAAAAGCAAATCTTTTACTGATAGAGGAGAGCTAATAATAAGGCACTTAAGAGCCTCTTCCATAACATAACAAGAAAGAATGAACAAAGAAGTTTCTAAGACAGCATAGCTTGGCAGCCTGGAAGAGAAAAAGGCCCATAAACTTGCTATTAGAGAAAAAGATTACTTTTTTTTTTTCTTTTTTGAAAAAATAAACTTGAGACAGGATCTGGACTACCAGAAAGAGGCAGACAGAAACACATGACAAGACGACGAGGAAGAGGAGGATCTGGAGAATCAGTAAAGGGAGACAGCTGAAGTGTTTCAGAACCCTGGATAGAAAGCGTTTTGGAAATTGAATTCCTTGAATTCATTGCTTAGAAGTTCTTCCCAAGCCCTGAACTCTTCAGAAAGAAGATGTATGCCCTTTTGGGATATCTACACCTTTCCCATGAGGTGCCCTGGAAGAGCTGGGGGGAGAAGTGGCAACACATCACAGACCACATAGTATTTCGCATTTTACAGCTACTGAAAAGCCATTTGTATCTTGCAATGCTCCTTTCCAAAATCACTAGAGTGTTTCGTACCCAAAAGATAAGTTCACCCAAAAGCCTGTCAAAGTTCTGCTCGTATCAACATGCAGCACTTAGTGCTCTTGACTTCAGAGACGCAGGAGCGTTTCTGTTCAGCGAAGCATTTCAAGGAAGCACAATCCCGGCAGACTCATTTCTCTCCCACACCCTCAGCTGACCATCCCCAAAAACGATCAACTGTACAAGACATGACAGAGGACTTTCAGCAGGCCATGGGCTGACTGGCAAGGGCCGAGACAGAACTCCTGCTACTGCCGTTCTCCCAGAGCACCTCACGGGGCTGCGAGCGCAGGTTTCGCTTCACCGCCGGGGTCAAACTTCGCAGTCGCTCCGCAGCGGCGCGTTATCGCGGCACCTATTTGAAAGGAGCTGGAGAATTGCGGCTGGGAAGCCAGCGGGCTCCCCTGCCCTCCCCGCGGCTCCAAGGCACCGGCTTGACCTTGCTGGGGAGCCCTCCCCGCACCGGGCCCTCCTCAGCTAAGCGGCAGCCCGGGTCGCCCGCCTGCGGGTACGCGGCTCCGTCCCGCCTCGGCGCCCGTTCCCCGCCAGCAGTGCGGAGCTCGGTAACGTGGCGGCCGGGCTCCCCCCAGCCCCCGGTCACATCCCCCTCACAGCCCCGAGCTCCTCGCTGCCGCTGTGGAGACCCCCCACGCCTGAGGGGACCCCACTCCCCGCCACCTCCAGGGCCGCTGGCCGCGGCNGCGTCGTCACGGCGACCGCGGCGCCTTCCCGCCCGCCGAGGCCGGGGCCGGGGCCGGGGCTGGGCCTGCAGCCGCCGCCTTCAGCGGCCTCGCCCGCCCCAGGGCCCTCGCAAGGACACCTCGTTTCGTCAGATTCCCCTTCAGGGAGCTCGGGGAGGCGAGAGGGTCGGCCTGCCGAGCGGCGGTGGCCCACGGCGCTGTGGAGGAGGCCCGGTCCCTCAGCGCGAGGGTGGTGGCAGCAGCCTTGCTCTTTCCTGACAGAAGAGGTTTTAGCGGGAACAACGCTGGTAGGCCTGGACTTCCCACGTAAACCAGACCGCCCGTTCCCTGCCTGCACCCAAGGATTCCCAGGGTTCAGCTCCTCAGGTGTCCAGCCCTGAAGGTCACCCCAAAATGTCCCAAACAGCCCTCATCTCAGATTCCTTCCATTACCCAAAACGGCTGGCAGCCCCAGCCCCTGGGAGGCAGCAAGCTCAGGGTGGGCCCGGCACGAGGAACGCGGCCCACGGCCCCAGAGTCGGCACTGCAGCCAGCAGGTCTCGGCGTGGAGCCAGGACGCGGGCGCATTAGGCGGTAACTTTGCACCTCAGTACGGCAGTCTATGACATCTAAATATTCACACTATTTACACCACGTGGTGCTGCCTCCTGTGCCGGCTCGGTGAGTCGTTTTATGCTCAGACTTGTTTTTTGGGGCAGGGAAAGTCCCACTGAGTTCAGTGGCCATTTGAGTGCATGGGCGAGCCTTAAGAAATGAGGCATATGACAATTTAGGATCAGATGAGCACAAAGAGGCTAGCTAATGCAAATTGTGTTATTTGAGCATGTAAGTGACCCCAAGGACAAAATGAAAGATCATGTTTCGAAAATAAATCCCTTGCACTTTTCAGGTTGAAATGAGAATGTGTTTAGGGAAATGATTTTCAGGGCCCCACATGTTTAAACAGGAGCCTCCCAAGGCTGCAGAATTGGTTTCCTGGTTTCAGTGCAATCAGGGCTGGGCAGTGAGCCATGCAGGCAAACCTCCCATCGAATCCTGCGCAGCGCCTCGGGCAGGCACCGCAGCAGGGCTCAGGGCTCTGCTTCCATCCCTGCAGGCTCTCGGCTGCAGAGCAGGAGCAAACTGGTTCGGCACTGAACAAACTGGGGCTGCTCCTGCCTCCCCGGAGCCTGTCTTGGGCTAAAACAGACAGGTTGTCTGCACAGCTGCCACAGGGACTCTCTGAGATTGTTTCTCTTGTATCAGTGCACAAATGCAGCTCTTCTGAGCTGCATCTCTCAGGGCACGTTGTCCAGGTCTCCTTCCGGACCCTTCACATTGCCAGCCTGACCTGGAGCCTCGTCCCCTGGTTTCTGAGGCAGCACGCTTAGGGCACCCTGCACCTTGGAGGAGACCCACCAGGCAGCACGTACTACTGCGTGGCTACCTCGAGTTTGCCTCTACTTTTCATGTATTTTTCCATCCATTCCTTCTCTTTATGGCGGAGCTGAACAAGCCAAGTTTTGAAAGAAGCAGCACCTTAAGCCGGTGCTGCTTCCCCTTCCACCAGCCCCTCACTTCCACCCCCTGCTTGCAGCCGGATCCTCCCCCAGCCCCGTGTTCTCAGTATCCCACAGCAGCAGAACAGTGCTGTGAGAGCAGCATAGCTTGGCTTACGCAGGAAAAGCCAAAACTTTACAGGAACATAGGCTGTCTGCAAGCCTCCCTGCCTCCCGGGGAGCCAACTTGCAATTTTCCTGCCAGTTTTCTCCATCACTCTTCTCCCAGGGGCTGTTCCAGGGACTTCCCCTCCCTTCTTTAGCCTTGGCCAAAAAACTGTTGCTTTTCCACCTTTTTCTGCTTTTTTTTTTGCTGGAGAGGATCCCCTGCCAGAGGCTTTCTCCCAGGCAGAACAATACCATGCAGCCTGACTATAAGGTAGCCACCAAACTGCAAAGAGCACTCTGGCACATCCTCTGCTTCATGGCCCCCGGCAGGAATGCTATTGCTTAAAATAAAGTGCTTAAAATAAAATGAATGTTAACCTGCACTGTTATTGCTTAAAATAAAAGGTGATTCTTTATTTTTTCAGTCCACCTTAGCACTCTGCTAGACCTCAGACAAAGTCACTGGAGTGCAGGCTGTTATTCTCTGCAATTGCAGGTGCACTTCTGAGCTCGACAGGTTGGATCTGTGCAAACAGGGGTTTCCAGGGCTGACTCGCCCTGACCTCTGCATTTGCATGTGGATAGGAGAGGGGAAATTCGAAGACAGAAGCTTGATTTTGGACATTTTGGCCAGGAAGGGGGTGGCACATTCTGGCTTTCTGCAGTATCTCGTTGGCCAACGAACACAGGTCTCATTCAGGAGGCCACAAAGTGCTCCCTTGAGGTGTCATGCTCATGCTGCATCAGGCAGAAGCAAGGAGGAGGCAGCATTAACTCAGCGGCTGTCTTGCTTGGCCTTGTCTGAGTCCAATCTGCCTCCAGAGCTGCCCCAAAAGACCCAAGAGGTTCACATAGAGCAGAGCTGACTTCTGGGTCTTGAGCAGAGGAGAATAGGCAGCCCCTGGTATTTTCAAGAGAATCTGATGGATGTCGCGAGTGTTATTTGACCCGTTTAATGGCAATATAAATTGCCAAGTGGAGCCATACCTCAGGGCAGCTATTTGAGGGAACCTGCCCAGCCACAAAGCCTCCCTTCACCTTTTCTCACTCCTCTTGAATATCTTCCAGCCACAGAAGCAAAGGATGTCAGAGCCTGCACGGTTTCTTCTCTGTTTTTCAGGGCTTTTCCTCTGCATTGTGGAGACTTTTGCTTCCCTATGAGTTTCTGCACTGTTGGAACAGATCTGACCATTAGGACAATGTGCCCATGAGTTTCTCTCTCCGGCCCACTCTTCTTGCCTCTCAGAGAGCTCTTCTGCATGCCCATGCCTCCAGATTTGGCCTCAGTTTCTCCCACACGGCATTTCTGAGGACTTGGCGTTGCTGCTGATTGTTCTGTTTCTTATTAAATTCTACTTCAAACCTTTTGGTGCACACAGCAAGGGGACTAATTTCATTCCATTTAAGGGGGACTGACAAGTCAGCCTCCCCTTAGTCCTGTTCCAAGAGATTTGTGATGGAAGTCTTATCTTCAAAGAAGCAGATTTCTTGTAGAGGTCAGCACATATTATCCTTTTTATCATTAATGAATCAATAACTGTGGCCTACCATTTTATTAATTACAGAGCATCAGGAAGGATTTGATCCTCAGATGAGGACAGCAGACCAGAGACCCTGTGAACCCAGTGAATAACCCTGGCCTTCTGCCAGCGATGCAGCCAAAATGCCCAGGAGCGAAGCTGCTCTGCTCTCCGGAGGGGAAGTCTCATAATCCCAAATGTGAATCCGTTTTACAACCTTCAACAGCCTGTTACCATAGGAGCTCAGCATTTCACAGACCTTCGACATGTTTATCCTCAAAACACTGATCCAGCCTGCTCTAAGAGGAGGGCGAGTGACCATCCCCACTTAACAGGTAGTCAGAGGAGCAGAAAAGATTTCCTCAAGGTTGTTTAAGATAAGAATGGAGAGGTGAACCAAATCAGAGCCAGCTCCCATCCTTCCTCATTAACACTAACATCTTTAATTGTCCAGGAATGTCCTGTGGGCTTGCAGAGTCCAAGGTCTCCCTTTTGTGTGTGTAAATTCTCCCCCTGTTTTCACATACAGATGTGGCCGCTGGACAGCCCTCTGTCTCAATGCCAAACCTTGGCTTTTAGGTCTTTGAGACATCACATTTTACTGCTGCTCAGGGTGAAAACCTGGGATCAAGGAAAGACGAGAGTACAACTCAACAACCGAATGATAAAATGCCAGATTCTATGCAGATCTGGTGATTATTTCAATCTAAATGTTGTGCGTGTGGGAAATTAGCACTCCAAAGCAATTGAAGAACTTGAAGGAAGAAGCAAAGTATGAAGATACCTAAACAATCTTAATTTTGCCCTATATTCATCCCTCTCGGTAATTATGTTACTGTGATTAAAATCTATTTGTTGTCATCCCAGATTATACTACTTATCTTTTCAATTGTTAGTGACGAAAGCCCCATCTTACCCTAATTATAACCTCATTTCTCCAAATATAGCCTATACGCAAAACTTCAGGAATTTGGACTGTATAGGGGTTTATGAAGTCTTTATTATTCCCTTGCAAATATCACTCAGATCAAAGAAAAAAAATGTAAAATAGGCTGCATCTCTTAAAGAAATCCCTTTTAATCCTTGTAATTCATAAAATATCTAATGGATTTACTTTTAATTCTTTGAGAGTGAGTGCTGTGCATTCTGGAAAGAAGTACCCTTTCACATTAAATAAAAGCTAAATCCCTCTTGGAAGGGGAAGAGAAAGCAGCTGTTCCTGGGGAGCCACGCCAAGTGCCTCTGCCTCGCACCCCCATCCCGCAAAATCCAGCTCAGATCATGACTGCGCAGATCGATCCATCCTGCACGGCTGAGCTGTAACCTCAGACAGAATTAGAGACATTAAAATGCCTGCAGAGTTAATTGCATCTGTGGCCAACGCTCAGCTGCTGAATATGGGCGAGAGAGAAATCTTTTACCAAGCTGACCTTCCCGAGGAGATATCTTGAAAAGTCCTAGAAATGCTGCACAGAGCCTGGGGATGGTTTGCAGAGGCCACCGCACTGGGGTCTTAGGTCCTCAACCTCAGCACATCCCCAGGAGCCCACGGGAGCTTTATCCCACAGCGCCCTTTGGCAGCTTCTTCCAGGACATGATGAACCATGCCCTGAGAAAAGCCCTTGAGCTGGAAGAGGCAGCCACTGGTTGGTCCCTGGCCACACTCCCCAGGCTACTCATGAATTTTCAGACCTCGGTTACAAGTCATCTCTTGCACCGGCTGAGAGCCCTGCTCACTCCTTCCTTGTTTGAGTGCCTGCTTCTACCTTGGGTCACCAGAAATGGAAGGTTTCTTCCTTTGGGCCAGGCTGTCCTATCCTATGTGACCTCAGACCTGGTCGCCACAGGTTTGGCAGTTCCCTCTAGCTCAACCAGGCTCACACCATAACAGCTACCCCTGAGCCTTGCCAGTGTGCTTCCACTTACTGCCCTGTGTGGTTGCTCCATGATCAACTGGTTCACCTTGACCTGTCCAACCTGGCTCAATCTGCCAGTCCAGTCTGGCATGTGAGGAGCAGAACTGAAGCCCCTTGTTAACTCTAGACAGCAAAGGCTCTGAATTGCGGCAAGGTGGGTTCACAACTGGTTTAAGCCCCTCTAACTCCTCGGCTGGACCTTGCAATTGCTTGGCTGTAGGTAACATGGCCAAAGGACTTGATCTGATTTCTGCTTGCTGGGTCCAGCAGCAGAAAGACTGGGGGGGCAGTGAAAGGGTGCCAAAGCTCAGGGTCCCTTCCCATACAGCAGGTACCATCTGGGATCGGCCTGTGGGGAAAGGAGCCAGGAGAGACGTGAGGAACTTCCTCAGGGCCTCCATCCTCTACTTGGGAGATGCTTTTAAGCTCAGCTTCCTGCTTGCTTGCCCTTGCAGAGAAGCCCTCTCCCGCTGCCCCCATCCTCCCCTGCCCCGGCAGAAATTGCCCTTTTCTCCAAGAGATTTGGGTTGTTTTAAAGAGTTTGCAAATTGACAATTTAAAAGCCTTAAGCTGGAAGGTGTCCTATCCTCCTTTTGAGACCAAAGGGAGACACAAAGTGAAAGGCAGTGCCAGGAGGACCAAGGAGCCCCCCTCCCAAACCCCAGAGAACACAGGCACGATCTTTCTGCCTTCTCCTGCATGGCCCCACTGCTCATGGGGCCCAGCTGTCTGGACAGCAAAGAGCCAGACAGATCTGTGTGCAGAAATACCCTTGGTGTGAACCACAGGCGATGTTTCAGGTGTGCTTAATAGGTCTAGCCTTGCTTCTCACGTCCCACAGGCAACTGTTTTGCAGTGCTGCTACAAGTTCCCTGTGTTGGACTAGGCAAGTCACTGAGTTTCTCTGTGCTATTTTCTTCCTCGGAGAATAAAACCAAACAAATCATCCTTCTGCCCTCTGTCTGTCCTGCTGTACCAGCTCCACAGATGGCAGATGGCTGCTTGCCACCATGGGCTGGGCTGGAGCCCAAATCAGCTGGGGGTCTCGGGGCGCTCCGCGCTGCACGACAATCACAGCGAGGGCTAGCAGGGAGCATCTGGCTTCTGCGGCTGGGGCCGTTGTCTTCTCTGGTGGGAAATTTACACCCATGTGTTCAGGGAAAGCAGCAAGGAAAAGAGAATAAAGGCTGGGTTGGAAAACATTGGGGGGGAAAGGGTGAAATAACCTCCTCCCACACACATAGTCTGAGTTGGAGGTGAGGAACCTCTCCCCGTGCACGCAGCTCCCTCTGCACCCCAGTCTCTACCAGGCGCTTGGCTCTGGGCGCACATCTCGGCGGGCTGTGCCTCAGGCTGGCTGATCCACCGCACAGCCTGGCAGGCATCACTCCCGCGCCAAAACCCGCCGCCGCTCCCGAACTGGCAGCGTTGCTAAGTGACAGCTGATTTACCACATCACTTACCCACCCCAGCATGCAGCAGGAAAGCAAAGGAAGAGGTATGGGCAGCGCTGGCCAGACCTCATCCCCACCACGGCCAGGCAGTGCATAACCCACACCTGGACAGGCCTCCTTAACCTTTCGCTGTCTGGTGTTTAAGGTCAAGGCCCAACATGAAATGGAGGAGGCAGGGAGATTCAGTCAGGAGCTGGCAGGCCTGGTGGGCTGCAGTGGGGATCGCCAGGCAGTGGGAGCTTTCTCCTGCAACATCAGCACCTGATGGGCCTATGGCTGCGGGTGGTGCAACCTATGGAAGGCTGAAGGGACAAGATGCCTCCCTGCAAAATTTCCCATGCAAAATTAGTGGGGAATGGGGTTAGGATTAACAAGAGATTCATTTTCATGTGTCTCACCTCAGCTTCAGTCTCTTCTGTACAAAAGGAGTCAGTGAAGGAGTCTTCTTGTAAAGGGCAAACCCCCACATTTCATGTTGGTGCAGAGTTGTACCACCCCAAGGGAAGGGGGTAGGACACCATCTTAGGTGGGAACACGCAGGAGAGAAGCACTATGTTCCCTATTGACAAGACCTCTCGCAGCGCTGGGCTTGAGCTAAACCAGTGGTGTCACAATGTTGTTCCCATCCAAAACCCATGCTGACATGCAGTGGGGTGAGCCGAGGAGCTCTGGGCCCATCACCAGGGCAGATGGCTGAGCTGAGGGGAGCCCAAGGTCAGCTCTTGTGCCTGAACCATGGCGGCTTGCAGCTTGCTCCATTGCTTTACACGAGCAATGATTGCTCCTTCTGGTAGAGACACTGGAGCATCCACAATGGAAAATAAGCACTGTTATCCCCACCTTGCTGGCATGGAAACCAGCTTGCCCAGAAACGTCTTGTAGTTCAGCACCAAAATATGGCAATTCAGGTCTCCCTTGTTTCCAAAGGAAAAGAGGTTTCTGTCCCTCAGTGTATTAGGCTCCAGCTTTTGAATCTGTTGTCTAATTTTTAACAAAATAGGAGAACAAGTTTTGTGAAAACAGAGCGAGTGAGAGATACATGCATACAGAGGAGCGGTCGCTTGAACAATGTCCTCTTTCTCTGCTGTCACCCCGAGGCTTATAAATGCTAATTAAAGCCAGTGGTTTTAAAGGCAGGGTTATACTGAGCACAGCACCAGTGCTGAACTGCAAAGAGCCACAATTTTTCCTAAAGCAGCAAATCTCTCCCTTTTGGGGTAAGCTCAGAGGAGCAGCACAAAAGCTCATCCCCCAAAATCTCATCCCATGAATCATCAAATGTCTGTACAGAGCTAGTAAGATGGTAGCGCACCACTTTCTGAGAAAACATAAAAATGCACTGTACCTTTCCTGACTTGATGTTATCTGTGCATTTATTTATCACCACTTCCACGTGCAGCCGATGGAAAGAGTCGGGTCTGCTTCCCCTGGCCTTTCTGAGCCAAGCAAGCAAATGCAAGAGCAATGTTTTTAAGATACCGCTAGCCCTTTGCATGGATTAGGGGCCACTGTGTGCACCTAATTTGATGGTTGACCTCATTCAGACTTGCACCCAGGTCACACTGCCACCAAGCAGTGGCCAGGGGAGGCAGCTGCGGGGGCAGCACCTCTACCACAGTGGTTGGGCTGCCGTTCTTGATCCCACCTCAGCCCCCACCTCAGCCCATCCTGCAGCCGATCTGCCACATACGTGTCACCTACCAGCCCGTTGTCCTGGGGTTTGCATGACTTTAAGACTAACACTGAGAGCGAACCTCTGAGAACCCAAATCATTTTGTGTTTCCAGCAGCAAGCTTCCCACCTGGATTTCCGCTGGTGAGAAAACAGGATTCCCTCAAGGATTTTTGCCTGTAGACAGACATTTACACCTGTAACACCATTTTTTTTCTCCTACTTGAGAGTATTTTCCTAGTGGTTTGTTTGTTTTGGTTTGGTTTTTTCTTCCTGATTTTAAGAACCTCTCACTAATGCATTGAAACTGCTTTCTCCTTTCTCCTTTCCACGCTGCATGTGCTGTACGGGTGGGGCTTTTAATGGTTTGTTTAAATTCTGGCAGCTCTGCCTGCTTCCCTCCCAATCCCCATCCAGCAGCCTTCAACCTGCAAAGCCTATTTAAAGGGCGCTGTGAGCTCTTAAACACCAGCGGGCATTGAGCCGGCTTGTCGCCGAAGAGGAGCACCCCGTCAATATATCCCACATCTCCCTGGGGATCTGGAGGGAGTCAAAGGGGAGAGGCAGGGAGCAAGGGGCAGAGCACACCGGCTGTCTCAACATCCCTCTCCCTCAAAGCCAGTTTAGTCTGAATTAAAAATCAGTATAAAAATATAACCCCGGGGTGTGTTACAGCACCCCTATGTGGTGAGAGAGACCACCACTTGCTATCAATGCATGCTCCCGAGGGCATGACTGCAGCCAGGGCCTCTGCAACAAGGATTTAAGGGTTCCCAGAGCAAATGGACTCAATATCTTCTTGGGTTCGTGCCCCAGGGGTCTTACTCCTTCGTATCACTCGGGGATAGGACTGATGAGCATCCCAGCACACAGCTGAGCTGGCAGGACAGAAGTTTTCAATCAAAGGACTGGAAATAATTCACCTTAGCAGGACAGTGAGAAATACACCCCGCTGCTGCAGGCAGGGCTGAAAGCTACTGCCCCAGGAAGGCAGAGAGGAGACAACGGTGGCTGGAAGCCCTGCAGTCGTACCTCTAAAGGACAGAGGGAGGAGGACAGATGAAGGAAGAGAAAGGGAAACCTGTTGGTGGCAAATAGCTCCCTGCTGGGAGGAAAGGCTGCGTGTAGGAGATGGAGAGAAGCGACAGGACAGAGACAGCCTTTGGGAGGTGGCTGAAGGCAGCTGCCTGCAGCTCTGCCTGCAGTGGCTATGAGCAGAGAGGGCTCTGCCAGCCCTTTCTCGGGGAGAGGAGCTTCTTTAGCCGAGAACAGCAATGCTGCAAGCGGACAAACGAGAATTTAAGACAATTAGTCAGTCAGCCAGTCTGGTACCGGTTTACCTTGCTGTAAAGACTGTTTTTTGGCACACCCACGGCATCTATGTGATCTCCACTTTCTTCAGCCAGTGAAATGGAGGTGTTGGGTGAAGCTGAAACACCCCAAGCCAGTTTCCCTATGGGGCCCCAGAAAAGGGGGTTGCAGCAATACTGCACTGGGGCTGGGGCAGCTGGGGGGCCCGTGTGGGTCCCAGGCTGGGGCTGGGGTCTCCAGGGTCACCTGAGCAGGACTGGGGGGGACACGCAGAGTGTGGCTGCTCTTGAACACTGAGTCGGGCGGGCAGGTGGGTGTCCGTTCCGTCTCCTCATTGGGGATGCCAGTGTGTCACCTCTGCTCTGGGGGTGTGGGGGGTCACAGCCCCTGTGTGTCTGTAGGTACCTGCCACCTCTCCCCACCTCTCTTCGGAGGAGGGAGATGCATCTCTGCCTATGCGTGTGTGTGCACGCACACACGTGAAGTTGTGCACGTGTGTGCGT
>VZTL01065562.1:21962-52849 GCA_013400535.1 Scopus umbretta | reverse complement strand
TCCCGGCGAGGGCTGCTGGCAGGGTTTGCAAGCTGCCGCCTGCCCCTTGGGTCTGCGAGTCTGCGGCCGCTGCAGCACTTTTATATCCCCGCTGACCGGGGAGGGAAGGAGGGACCGGGCCAAGCAGCTACAGCCAGGTGTGGCAGAAGTGAACAAAAATATAGGCAGTGAATCGAAATATGAGGATACCCAACCTTTGCACTGATAATAGGGCGAAGGAATCGGAAATGTTCGTGCGAGGTGATTGATATTACCGAGCATCTGTGAGGTGATCCAAATGACGGGGATGCTAGGATCACTGCTACAGCCTGTTCAGGCAAGACAAGAGGGAGGGAGGGAGGGAGGGAGGGAGGGAGAGAGGGATGGAGGAAGGGCAGTCTCTGTCAAAGGCAGTCTGACATGCCATAAATACCAACGGTTCAGGTAAAGCTCAAAATGCCTGGAGATCCCTGTACAAACAGTGGTTTCCCTGGGGTGGAGAGGAGTCCTGTGAGGGTGAAGTGTCCACTGCAGACCACCAAAATAAATGGGAGTAGAAAGATCAGCTCCTCTAACACCCTTCTTGGAGTGCACAGAGAGGAACCATCCTTGATGACTTATTTGAGGCTGGGGAGCGGATGCTGAAGGTCTCATGCTACAGTTGGAGAAGCATCCCTGGGGTTTCTAAAAGCTGTACATAAGTTTCTAAGTGCAAAAATGATTGAAATCAGCTTGGGGTATTTCTGCGTCAGACCTTGGTTTTGTAGATTGCAATGAGTTGGGCAGAAGGCTAGAAAATGTTGGTTTTCTAGATGCAAATGATCACATTGTCATTCCATTTCATAAGTGCCAGCAAAATGTAGTCCTGGGCACCAATATACCTGAAAAATCAAAAAAAAAAAAATCCTATTCCCTAAGCTAAAAACAATTGTGAACAACAAGGAACAAGAGGAACTATTTAAAAATGAAAATGGTAATTAAATGAAATTACAGGGACTCGGTTGATAGAAGCAACTATTGACAGAACAGATTTCTGTAATCCACATTATTTAGTCCTAGATGATATTTTGATTGAGAAAAGTAATACTAAAAATATCAACGTGGCCCATATTCAGTGGACCAAAAAGCAGTAGCAAGATATAATTTAGAAAATAAGGATCAGTGAGATATTGGTATGCAGTGGGTGTTTTTAGTAGACTCCTGATGAGAGGTTTTTAGGTTTTTTTTGCTCAGTACTGTTCAGTATCTTTGTCAATGACCTGGAAGAAAATACATAATACCTGCCGGTAAAAAGTGCCAATGACCCCAAAGTGGGTAGAATAGCAATTAGTGATGGTAACAAGTCACTTGTGCTGCCTGACTCGGGTTGTTTGACAAAAAGGGCTTGTTGAAACAGTGAAGTCAAATGCAAAGTCATATGTCCAGCAAGGAGGAACACACATCAAATATAAACAACAGGCAAATGTCTTCTGCCAAACAGAGACTGTGTCAAGGACTGAGGAGTGATTGTACGTAGCCCGCTGAATACAAACTCTGTGTGACACTGTAAATAAAGCAGCAAATGCAATCTTTGTAGATGTAAATAGGGAAATACCAAGCGGAAGAAGAAAAGTTGTATTATTTTCATGTACAGCGTTAGCAAATCCCTTCTTGGAGGAACAGTAACAAAAATTACTTTAGCTCTGGAAACAAGGCTTTGTGGCAAGAGTCTAGAGAGGCTCAGTCTAGATCCATCCTCAAAGATGTTAAGGAGCAACTTGATCATGGCCTTTAAGTACCTGTTTGGTGGAGGCATATCTGATATATGATGGAAGGGGGCTCCTTTATTCAGCAGAAATAAGGACTGGTGAGATTCCAGGAGCAGGTTTGCATACCACACAACTTCAAACTACAAATATGGTGTGTGGTTTTGAGTGAAGTTAATCAAGTAGTAGGAAAAAGTGCTTGGGTACCTGATGGATTCTCCAGCACCTGAAGGCTGTAAATCAAGACAGACATCTTTCAGAAAGACATGTTTTAGCTCAAAGAGGATGGCTTAATGTGGAAATTTTCTATGCGGATGTACTATAGAGATCCTGGAATATAAGTCTCAAGATACCTGATAGGGACAAATGAGTCTTCCATGAGGAAAAGACAGAGAATTTAGCTTCTAAATCCCTGTTCATTTTTGTTTGAGGAACACTTCCCCTCATGTCTAAAAGAATAATTTTGTGAAGCCATGGGAATCTCAACCGAAATCTGTGTTATTCGTTTAGTTCTGTGCTATGCGAGTCCAACCAAAACAGTACTCCATCCTGTAAATGTTGCATTTCAAACAGCTGAATTTGTGCAAAAATATTGTCTTTATCTTTCAGACAAATATTTGGGCTTTGTGAGCTTGATAGGAGGATTTTTTGCTTAACATAGAGAGATACAATTTATCTATTTAACACATGGCACTAATTAAGCCAAAAGGAAGTATAAGATTTGCACTGGTATGCCTCTGTAGACATACCATTGTATGCCAACTGTAATTTTTCTCAGTCTAGATCTTACCGTGTTTTATTCAGGCCAAAAGCCAACCTTTTCCCATAGGATTTCTGCCTGAATAGGAGATGGGTTAATTTTTTTGGAAGTCTCTTCTAGTGGGGGAAAGGTTCCCACTGTTTTTTTTTTTCCAGCAGTCATGTGAATTTAAGACTCAATATCATCATTATCCCTGGGTTTTCAGAAGGCTGGGATTCTTGTTACAACCTCAGACCTGCAACTGCAGCCCACCGCTGACCCTTGTGTCTGTGTGGAGCTGAACTTACTGCAACAGGGCCCCCTCTGTCCTCTGCCAGTTACAAAGCTGGGTCAGTAGGGCTCACCAAATGAGGCTGATTCACGTCTGCGTATATAAAATGGATGCCATACATATAAATTAACAATTAACCTAAGATATATAACATGTAATAAAAAAGTAGGTGAGATGCGGTGCTGTACAGCCGTCCATACCACGGGGTTGAGACAAACACCCACAGAGCCCTGAAAACACTCTGAGTTATTTGTGGTATCAGATGCGCTTTGAGATATGTGTCTATTCTGAGTCACAAATTTGAGTTGTATTTTCTAGCTTTACATGGCTATGAGAAACAGTTTAGGATGCTAATGTTGGGAGGAAGAAAGGCAGGGGGAGGGAAGAGGGCAGAGGTTGTTTCTAAAACTTGATAGGAACATTGGTAGCCTTTAGCCTGAAATGAAAATCCATTTATATCCTGAAGAGGCACAGAGAAGAAAAAGCAGATACCATGCAAAAAGTCTTTATAATTGGAGAAAAATAAGATTCAGAACAAAGTCATGTGTTAAAGCCACATGAAAACCCCACCACAGTTCGGTGCCAGGGAGCCCAGCTGCTTACCTCAGCCAGCACTGCCGGGAGACACCCGAACTCAAACCAATTTACTTTAATTTCCCGCTGACACCTGGGGAAACACTGAGCATGGGGTAGATGCTTAACCCTCCTCCCCTGCGGCTGGCTCAGGAGGGGAAACTCCAAGATGTCCCGGTGCTGGCTTCGGTATCTCAGCGCTGAACTGCGAACTGCTGGGGACGCGCGGAGCAGCACGGCACTGCCGGCCATGGGATTTGCTGCCAAAAGGATGTGTCCCTCCATCTTTGCCTCGCTGCAATTCGCTTACAGCTTCCTTCCCATGCAAGCGATGCCACCCAAAGGACGAAAGCCAACAAACCAATGTCAAAAGCAAAATCTAATCTGTGCAGCCCTGCTAACACACCGAAGCCCGTGCTGGCACTCTTCCAGCTGATGAGCTTGTACTTGCTTTGACAATCAAATAATTTCCCCACCTTGTCCCAGGTCAGGGAACCCCAACACAGCAGTGTCCTCCTCCTCCTGCCTGGAGTTCAGAGTATGAAAACCAAAAGGCAGCCCCGCAGAGCAAGGTAGAACATGTATTTTTCAATCAAAAAACCATGGTTCACTTTGAAGGTGGTCTTGGGTAAAATACTGGAATTGAAGGCATCACTGTGCAAGGTCAGAGGTTCCAGGTTTTGTGTGGCTCTCTCTCCTGGTGTTTCAGGACTGGAGAGGGAGCCAACAAACTGCCAGAGTTGAAGGGAAGAGATTCTGATGAGTGAGTTTATTCGTAGTTCTGAGGAGGAAAGGGCTTGTCTTGTCCCATGGATATGTGAGAATCAGAGAGTTATTCTGAAGATTTCTGCAAACTGAAACCTGAGTGGTTTGGTGGAGGGAGATGGTATCAGGTCGATCAAGATGCAGTGTTCTGATATTGATTTTTTTTCCTCTTTTCTTTTTATTCAATTTTCTTAAATTGTAGAAGGAAAGGCCCCTCATAAATGCCCACATTCCCCATTTTGGCACATTAGTTCTGAAATTCCTCCCAACCTATCCTTTTATGTGCAAACTTCTTGCTTCAAGGAAACGGCTTTGCTCACCAAACGCAGTTTTATTTCTGCCCAGCTCTAAAAGCAGCCTGACACAGCTTAATCCCCAAGGCTTAGGTCACCTATCAGATCCAACCCTTTTTGACATGTCTCCGTCCCCCTTTCCACCTCTGCTCATCAGCCTTCAATTAGCAGAGCTTTATTTGGGATCTCCCTGCCCTTGCAGAGGAAGGTTTCAAGCCATCCTTCACCTCTCCCAGCTGCACGGTGCCCATGAAGTCCAGTGACAACGGAGGCGGTGGGGATGCTCAGAGCTGGGCTCAGAGGCTGCAGTTTGTGTGATCCCCAAGGAAAGGTTTGGGATGTTGTTATTGCACTCCACAAGAGGTACCTGGCTTTTTTTACAACTTTTTTTTTTTTTTGGCACTATCAAGTGTTTGGTAACAAATAGGTGATTTTAATCAAATCTGTAGTCTCTCAGATGTGGCCTTCTCATAGGGAGTCTTGGTACCTTAGATGACTTAAACCTGGTGGGCCATCGAGTTTCCCACCCACTTCATTTCAAAGAGTCCCAGGACCTGGACTTGTGCAGGAAAACATAGCTCACAGATAGGGTGAATCTTGAAATTCAGCAAATCTCCACTATTTTTCCCTCCCCCACCCTTTTTGTTTAATTAGAATTACATTTTCCCCATATCCTATGTGCATCTGCTATTGAAGAGAATTTATATCCCAACCAACAGCTGGGTGAAAAATGTTTCTGATGGAAAACGATGAAAGAGGACTCTGCCATCGGAAGTAAAACTCTCTGTTGCATGGCTTCTTAAGAAAATTTGAGCAATTAAAAATCCCAGCAGGCTACTCCTTGATTATTCAACACAGCCCTTCTAGAGGGGCAGCACTGAGGTCTGCTGCATCACATAAATAGGTTTTTGAGATAAAGGGATGGAGTTTTGTAACTGAAGAGAGAGGAAGAGGCAGGAACTGAGGCTTTTGTTTATGGTGTGTTGTGTTAATACCCTGAATTTCAAGAATCACTTTTTATTATTTTGTTGAGATGACTGAACTGCAGAGCAGTTTAATGAGAGCATCGCTGCCTGGGATGGAGCTGGGAGAAATGTGTGAGCAGAAAGCTCGCCCTTTCCCCTTTTGCTTAAATACAAATATATCTGCAAATGACCAGAAGGAAAATTCTGCCTGTCTGCTACTCCTTCCCCCCACATCTAGCAAAAGCTTGTCAGGAGCTTGAGAGAGGCCTTGCCTCCGCCATCTGTAACATGAGTAAGAAGTCAAGGCCTCTGCAAGGCTGCCTCGTGTTTCCATTTCATCTCCGGGCTGAAATCTGAATGTGTAATTAGCTGGAGCGATCGATGGAGCGAGAGGTGGGTAATGGGCCTCCGGGAGGACGTGACAGACAGGGAGGGCCTGATTCAGCCCCGGCTTTGCTCCACAGGGCATTGGCAGGGCTCAGGGAACGCAGGCAGCACAGGCAGAGCAGCAGCAGGAAGGTTCCGACCCGGGGCAGAGCCAGGACAGACGTTACATGTAACATCTAGGGTGATTTATTTGACATAGGGAGTTGCAGCATCTGTGCTTACCTCTCAGCAGCTCTTTAAGTTAATTCTGGCCAGGCTCTGCAATGCCATAGAGGTGCTTTCACTGACACCCAAGCCGCTGAAATCACAGCAAACAGCTGAAATCTTTCACAGGTAGAAGGGTCTGGGAGGGCAAGACATGCCCAGCCCAGCCAAGTGCTCCCAGCTCAAAGCGGTGGCAGACGGCAAAACCGGTCAACCCAGCCTTGTGCCATGGCGAGTGAGTCACCAACACGCCTCCACTCCCAGCACTTTCCCAAAACATGCCGACACTGCAGTTTCTCAGGTGCTGTGCCGGAAAGACAGAGCAGCACTGGCAGGACCACAGCACCCATGGCTCTTGTGGGTGCCATTCTATATTGGTTAATGTCACATTCCCATCACTACACCCCATACAGACTTTTTTTTCATGGCTTTCACTGCTGGCTTCCTGCATCTCAAGCATCTCATCTCTTCTTTATGACCCACAGAGAGGAGGAGTTTTCCCAAGCACCAGATTAAACTCCATCAATAACTACTCAGGGATTCTTTTAAAATATTTATAAGCTCTTAAATATTTAGCAGTATTTATTATGGTGTGTGAGACATTACATTGTCTCTACAACAATGCCACCTCCCAAAACGTGCAACGTACCTTCTCTTACTTCCACCGACTATAAACAAACCCAGCACTGAGAAATCCAGTCCTACAACCTCATCCAAGAAAGAAACAGGGGCTCCGCTTCTGTTTAAAAACTGTTTGTGCTCACTGAGATGCTCGCACCTCCCGCATCATCTTCACTGATACTTTTTAATAGCAGCTTGTGCGATGCCAAGGATATCAATTAGCTGAATGCTAAACCCCAGCAGTGGCAGCCCACGTCTCTTGTGCGACCTTGGGCGAGTCACTTAATCTCTTCCGACTGGTGCAAGGGGGAGAAACTCACATCTCAGCTTTCCCTGCCAGGCTGCTGTGGGTTTGTGTCGAGTACTGTAGAGATGGGGGATGCAAGTAAGAGCAGCTCGTGATTAGGCTGATCTTTGTGCACCTGAGCAGCAGCTCGCCCAAAATAGACATCCTCACTGCTCCATGCTCTGGCGTCCGAAACCCTTTCTGGCAGCAAGGCAGGGGACTGCGAGGTGCCCCTTGAGCTGAGGAAGAAGCTGCAGAGATGTATTGGAGACAGGTTTGAGCCTGTGTCTACTTGCAGCCAGGGGGCAAGGGGCAAGCAGAAACAGTCTGGCTGTGTCAAATGTGCAGCACGAGTAACACTAGCTCTAGCCCTAACTCTAACCCTAACCTTAACCCTAGCCCTAGCCCTGACCTGGGACCAGGGAGGTGGAACAGCCCAAAGCACCTATAGAAAGACCTGATAACCTCTAAGACAGAAAAATCAGGGCCAGGGCACTTCTGGACTTTGAGGCAAGCATGTCCACTCTGGCATACATAGCCCTTGAATGCAAGTGCTCCCACAGTGCCACCGGTGCCCAGCTAAGCAGGGCTGGATTTTCGGGGTGCCCTGCATGGAGAAAGCTGGGAAAAGACTACAGTGCCCATCAATGCTCTGAAAACAAACCAGGGCTAGGGCACAGCTCTCATCCCCAGAAAGAAGCATTGCTTACACATGTCAATGTTGTGCAGTTGTGCCTGGAGAAGACAACCTAATTCAGGAGCACATTTTATTTCTCTCCCTTTCCAGTATCAGCTAGTTTACTTTGGTAAGCTTGAGCTGCTGGATGTAGCTTGGTCATGCCAAAAAAAAGAAGCAGAAAGATTTAGCAGAAAACTGCTAAATCCGTATTTTGGGAACAGAAAAACCTAGAGTCTTTAGAAATTAAGGACTTGGGGGTACTGGTGGACGAAAAGCTGGACATGAACCAACAGTGTGCACTTGCAGCCCAGAAGGCCAACCGTATCCTGGGCTGCATCAAAAGAAGCGTGGCCAGCAGGTCGAGGGAGGTGATTCTGCTGCTCTGCTCTGGTGAGACCTCACCTGGAGTATTGCGTCCAGCTCTGGAGCCCTCAGCACAGGAAGGACATGGAAGTGTTGGAGCAAGTCCAGAAGAGGGCCACAAAAATCATCTGAGGGCTGGAGCACCTCTCCGATGAGGACAGGCTGAGAGAGTTGGGGTTGTTCAGCCTGGAGAAGAGAAGGCTCCAGGGAGACCTTTTTGCAGCCTGTCAGTACTTAAAGGGGGCTTATAGGGAACATGGGGACTATCTTTTTAGCAAGGCCTGTTGTGACAGGACAAGGAGCAATGGTTTTAAACTACATGAGGGTAGATTTAGACTGGCTATAAGGAAGACATTTTTTGCAATGAGGGTGGTGAAACACTGGAACGGGTTGCCCAGAGAGGTAGTGGAGGCCCCGTCCCTGGAAACATTCAAGGTCAGGTTGGACGGGGCTCTGAGCAACCTGATCTAGTTGATGATGTCCCTGCTCACTGCAGGGGGGTTGGGCTAGATGACCTCTAAAGGTCCCTTCCAACCCAAAGCATTCTGCGATTCTATGAAATATGTATTTTCAAGAGCTACTATAGGGCTTGCCCCGAGAGGAGATGAACTGGGATACATCTATTTTGGAGCTGGAGTAGAGGGAGACAAATGCAGAGGAGCTCCCCACAGGATGGGTGGAGAGCCTGTCTCTGAGCCAGGCAAGGAAAGACTTGCTCAGCCCCTGCTCCATAAAGGTTTCTACTTTCATCAAAAATCCAACAGACCCCAATTGAGCTTAAGCCTTCCCTGAGGAGATCACGTTTTGCTAGGGCTTATTGGCAAGGGAAGTAAGAAAATCCAGTTTTCCCAGCGAGACCTTGCAAGCTGGGTTGGGGATGCTGAAAGGCATAGCTTTGCTTCTGGCACCTTTGCTGTGTGCAAAGACATTGTTGATGCCCCTTTCAGGGGAAAGGGGATCTTGGGAATAGATCTGCAAAGAAAGAGGGTTTCGCTGAGCTGCGCAGGCAGACAAGACACAGCAGTGGTAATGGGAACGTGACATCCCTTTGGTGTCACCACGAGGCTGAAGTTCTCAGCTGCCTTTGCCACCCCATGCTGTCACCAGCATCACCCTGGCCTTTCTGCACCTCCATAGGTGGGACATTTTCTGCCTGCACAGTCCCAGTTCAGCCAAATCAGATGCCTGTCAGGGTCAGCATCTTTGGATGCTTTGCCAGCAAAGACAAGCCATGGGTCAGAATCATGGCATGGGAGTCAGCCCCATGTAGAGGCAAGCCAAGATGAACAAAGAGCTGCCAGGCAAATGCTTCCTGTCTCTGCTGCGTGGGAATTTGGGCACCATAAATCCTCCGCTCCTGGTAGGGTTGTGATCCTGCTGCACATCAGCCCAAAGGAGCAGCACTGCATGCACTGGGGTGTACAAAGCACTGCCTTTGATGTGCTACAACAGCTTGGAAATTAAAACAAACAGAGCGCTTGCATGGTGAAATTAGGGCAGTGGAAAACAAGCATGGAAATCTGTTGGGTTTTTGTTTTCCCCCCATTTAAAAAAAAAAAAAAGCACTGGATGACACCAATTTCCCAGCCTGTGGCTGGCTGAGATGGCAACTGGGACCTTACAAGGGACGAACATTGAGGTGCCTCTCCTACTTCAGCCATGCCACTTGCATCCTGGTGGAAGGACAATAAGACCACAGTAGGGTAATGCAAATATTTACGTGGTGCCTTTTGCTGCTATCCTTGTCCTGTTTGACTATATCTGTGGGCCCAGGACAATAAAAATAATTTCAAAACAGAGCAGTCAGGACTACATGGAACACCCTCCCCTTTGCTTGTCAAACATTTTTGCTCCTGATATTTAGACTCTCATCAAAGCCAAGATACAGCCACAGAATACCAGCTCTGGGTCAGATTCACACCGCAAATTGATGTCACTTTACCATGGGCAGTATGTATACATCATTTTACACTAGCTGGAGAGCTGTTAGCCTCGAAAACCCTATAGGAAAGATGGATTTCAGCTGAAATTGCTCCAACCACTTTCTGCCCGGTCCAGCTGCAGTGATGTTCACTCCCCTGATTTGTGCTTAAATAAATCCCGGGGCTCAGAGGACCATTTTACAATAAGCGCTGGCAAATGCACATTTTGGCACATTTCTCACTAAAAAAATGAAGAAAATACTACACTGAAAGAGGAAAACACACTCCCCTCCACCATGCACCACGTTACAGCATGCATAGCCCTTGCTGACTTACAGGGTGGCCAGCTAATGCACCAGCCAGGGGAAGTTATACGACCTCTCACTTTTCACCACAATACTGTGTGTACAGATACTTTTCTTATCGAGAGATGCTTAATCCTTCTCTGAGGGCTTCTAAGCAAGGTGTTTCAGAGCTGTCCTGTGGCAGGGAGCTCAAAAAACATCCTCCTTTACATTAAGTCATTTTTTTCATCCATTTTTATCTGCTAAGAGATGTTTTTACCAGGTTAGATGCTTCCCCTCACCTCGCCAGCCCCAAGACCTCTAAGATGCCCAGACAGCAGCTCTGGGTGTCAAATACCAGACGGAGGGTGGTCCACCTTGACAGGACTCAGCTGCCCATCCTTCAGGTGAGACCCATCAAGATGCTGAACACATTCCTCCTCTCCTTGTGATACCAGGATGGAGATTGCTGGGCAATAAATTATATTATACCCTGGATGCTCCAGGGTGAGATAGCGCTTTGGCTTGGGTTGCTTTGCCAGTCTCTTCCACAGATGTTTCTTCTCAAGCTCTGGGACCTGGAGAGTTTCTTCCTGAGCTCCTGTGTGGCTTCTCACACACACCACCCATTGCAATACTCCAGTTCTGAAAAAAAAAAAAAAAAAGAGGGAAAAATAGGATGCCTTCAATTTAAATTTCAATTATATCAAATAGGCTGTTCCTCTATGGCCCAGATCACCTGGGACCGCCAGGTCCTCTGCCCAGACCCCGTCTTGTTGGGTCTCCGGAAAATGCTCTGCTATTTTTAGGTCAGCTCCCTGTGACTCAGGCTTCAACCTTCTTTTTTTTGGTTTGTTTTAAACATCTAATTTCACTTTTCTACCATGAATCCACGAGTGGCCAACAGATGGTGATAACATGAGTCTCATTAGTCATCACTCAGGTGGCTCTTGGAGCTGGACACTGGTGGGGTGCCTGAGTGGGCCGGGAGGTGGGAGGGTCAGGTGCTGCAACATCATTTCTCTAGGGTCTTTTATAGCCTCTGTCTCTGCCATGAGTTTCCAGGTATTTGGTGGCTGATGCTTTTTTGTGCCCATGAAAAGCCACTAAAACAAACGTGCAGCAACAATTGAAGGCATTTAGCATGGAAGTCCCTTCCAAATTTCTTACTTCTACAATGCCTGGATGCAGCCATGGACTAATGGGGCAGGAGGGGAAAGTGTAACAGAGAAATCAGCTTGGAGATAAAAATCATTAAACATTAAGGGGTTTAATGGGATATTTCTACCAACCAAAAGTCTCCTGGGAATCTGACTGTGATCATCTAAGGGGCAAGGAGCTCAAGACAGGACAGGCTATTTGGGCAGGGGACACACTGGTATCTCCCTAGGCTTGCCTTGGGAAGGGTCAATCCCATGATGAAGAACCATGCTCTGCCCCCTCCTCCTGCTTCTTCCCAAAAGAGAAAATCATTGTGAAGAGCAGTCAGGGCTTGTTCTTCTGGTAGAAAAGTTGTTTTGTCCATCTGGGAAGTCTAGGAAAGGGAGGTGCTGATGGTTTCCCCAGCTCCAGCCAAGGTGTGGCTGTAGGCAGCGTGTGGGTAAAGGTGTTGGTTGGGGCAGAGAAAATGTACCTGGGACAGGCAGGAGGGAAGAGCTGGGCTCTGAGATGAGTATATCTCTGATGAATATATCCCTGATTTGGCATTCAGTTATAGATATTTTTTTTTTTTAATATATATACACACACACCCCACACTCAATTAGAAATTAGACTGAGAATAACCGCTGGCTCCTTGCCTGAGTTGGGCTCAGGGTAGGAAGCAACATTTAGGTCCTGTAAGTGCAGCTAGCTTGAGAATAAAACAAAGTGTTCTGGCTTATCTGGGTCACTCTCCCCTGCAGGATAAGGCATTTTAGACAGCAGGAAAGCGCCTGCCTTGCCCTCGGCACCTCATGGCCACATCCTGCCTCCCATCCAAGGATGTCAGAGGCCAAATTGTTCAAAATGAAAATGAAACACCCGGGAAATGGTTTTGCCTTCTCTATCACTCATGGCTAGGCACCCTCCTTTGCCCTGGCTCTCGGGGAAGAGCAATTAAGACTGTACAAAACTTTCTTGCCTCCCTGCTACCTCATGTATGCTTTTGGACAGCTGGCACAGAGCATGAGTGGGCTGCAGCTTCAATCCCCCATGGGGAGAAGGGCATAAATCAGAGCTGGCCGGTGGCATTCCTCTGTTAAAAAAAACCAAAAAAACCCCCCAAAAAAACCAAAAAAAAAGAAACGAAACAAAAAAAAAACAAAAGGGAAAAGGAAAAAGGAAGTCTTAGGGGTGCAGATGAACCAGGTACAAAGGCAAAGCAAATACAATTCAAAATTACACCTTGAAAAATTGAACATGAGGAATATTTGATTTCATTAACATCAATTTAGGTGATGGAGCAGTGCCAGAGGAGCTGAAATGTTGTGATTAAATACACTCAGTGAGAACCACCAAAAAGAAACATCTCTTAAATAAGCACTACTGGGGAAGCAGGATGCTATTTTTTCATTCAATCTGGGAAAAATCATCACTTATCATTTTTGTAGCCCTGGGCCGTATCCTCTGATTGGTATTTCCCCACCATCATCTCGCAGGAAAGCAGAAGAGCCAAAAACATTTGAAGTGCATTTGTAGAGGAGGTGAGCAAAGCTGGGCTGGGGCAGCAAGAAAGTGTCACCAGTGCTTGGGAAGGGTCCAGGTGTCATCCCTGTTCCTTCCTTCCCCAACATAGCAAGGCTAAGGTCAACCACCAGCTGCCACAGAGGGGAGGCATGGAGCTGGGGAGCCATGGCTGAAAGTTATCCACCGCACAAGCGTGCTGCCAGTGGGCTAATGCACATCTTGGCAGGGTCCATTGCTGGTAGTTTATTTATGTCAACAATGTTTAAAAGCCACGCAAGCTGTCTGGAGCATTAAGGACAATTTACACTGCAAAAGAAATGAGCTTTTCTCTTCCAACCCAACATCCTTGCATTGGTATTGCAGGCTATAAAGTGCTTGTAGAAAATGAAAATACTGGAGGGTGTTTTCTGGGGTCCAGTGCAGTCTCTGGACATCACAGGTATTCAACAGGCAAGAAATAGGCTGGGAAAGGGCCAGGAAGCCATGACAGAAGGCTGAAACCAACAACAATGAATGGGCCAGAAACCCAGCAAACCAGCAGAGAAGCAGGACTGAGACTCCCAAGACTGATGGCTTTTCAGACCAAAATCTATGCTTTCCCAGGCAAAAATCTTTGCACAAGCAGGGACGGAAGGATGGGAGCTACGCAGCCATCTGACTGTAAGAAATACAGTCAAGAAGAGGAATGCAAAGCTACTGCAGTGTCTTTGGTGTTAGCCATGCCTGCCAGGGGACCACAAACCTGGTCTCCATGAGCAGCATATTTTGCATGACAGACACAAGAAATTTTACTAAAAAAAGGCATTTTTCTGAGACCATGGACTTGGGAGTTGGGAGGAAGCACCACAACGTCAGAGCTGCCACAGTGATTCGAAGTGATGACACAATGAACCCAGCGTCCTGTTTCCAGAAACCCAAAAGGATGACCTGTGACACGCTTGGGTGCGGGGCCTCTCAGATTAGCCTCAAGATGTGCACAGCCCTGCCTTCTCTGTGTTGGAAGACTCAAGGGCAGCAGAATGCCCAAATGCAGAAGGAGACCCAAAGGCAGAAGGAGAGCCAAGTACAGGAGGAGACTCACCCTCTTTGTCCTTTCCATGCCAGCCATGACATCCATCCCAGGACATCTCCCTGCCCTTGCTGCCCAACTCCTCGTTGCTCCTTATGTGGAGCCACATCACTGATCACCATTGTTTCAAGATGCTGAGACCCACACCTCATCTCGCATGTGCCAGGAGCATGCGCTGTGGCAGGAGGCACTGCAACCTCAGCCCGGGGGAGGGTGAACCACCTATAGATCCAGTGTGTCTCGGAAGAGCTAAAGCATTTTTGTCTTGCCTTGTACAGAGGATGAGACTCAAGTCTTGATGAGCTAACACATTCAGACAGGCTTGGCTATGGCAGCCTGTTGCCCTCTTCATTTAGCTGCTGAAGAGTAAGTCAGCCTGAGAAACTTCAGTCTGTAAAAAAAAAAATAATGAAGCTTTAATTGCAGCAGCGTGATTGCAGCATGGGTGCATCTAGATGCCACAAACTAGTACCTCAATCTTGTGCCACCCTGAAGTCACAATGCCGCCTGCCCCAAGTCCTCTGCCACCATCCTGACAGCGGAGGTGGCTGCTCCAGCTGCGGTGCTGGCCCTGCTAATGGCACAGCTCCTCTCCAAATGGGATTTGAGACATCATTTAAGAAAACACAGACTTTTTAAAGGCTTTTGCTTTGAAGTGGATGGCTGTGAAGGTCTGGCTTAGCTGATGGTCACACGAAGAAGCAAGCCAACAGAGCTGTGAATGAGTGGGTAGAACTGTCCAATCAACACAGCCCTGCAAGCAAACAGGTGTGGTCTGTCCCAAACCCAAGTGAGAACAGACCAGTTTGCGACTTGAAGACACACTCTGCCAGTTGTAGGCAAGGCAGAACCAGAAGGTGGGTCTTCCCGTTCCTGGCTCAGCCCTCCATTTGCTACATGGTACTGCTGCTTCGTAGCCCACGTGTCGGCCCGCATCCTTACCTTGCAGAGATTTACTAGTAAATAAATATTTTTTTTCCATGCATATTTATGTTCTGTTTGGTATTTCTGAGGTAGACAACAAGGTCTTGAAAGTGCAGTTCCATATATATATATATAGGAGAGCAGCATCATTTTTACAGGTTTGTCTTAAATAATACTGTGCAGGTTAAAAAGTAAATGAACAATTTTGATGGCAACACAAAGAGCAGCAACATCCATCCCCTCCCAGCAGCACACCCCTCCGAGGGTGCTGTGAGGCCAGCAGCACATCAGCATCCCATAGGTTCTATCCTGCTGAAGCTATTTGCCTTGCTGTAGAGACAGGCAAATACTTTTTCCTTCTGCAGTCACAAGAATTATATGGGTTTGCTTGGGTTTCCAGTCCTTTGCAGGCATTCGTAGGAGACAAGCAGTTTTCTGCAGAAAAAGCTGTTTTATTAAGGCAGGTGGTGGCAGGGGCTTGGCATGAGCTCCTGAGAGCCGGAGCTGCGATGACATGCCACCAGCATGGGCCACATCCCCTGAAGAAGCAGGCCTGGTTCCAGGCTGTTTAACTACAGACCTCAAGAAATTGAGAACCAGGTGAAATAATTGGGTTTTGCTATCAAAAACTCAAGGCAAATGAATACCATCAGCTGTCTTTGCAAACATGAAGCAGAGGTTACATGCAAGGAGTTAATCTCTTCTTGAGAGCGAGCTTTATAAAGGCGCTGTACATGAGAGGAAGGCATGGAGATTAACAGATCAGTGTTTTAATCTTCTTTTGGCAAGGAAAATTAAGTCAGGGTGAAGCACGGAATAATGTGAGGATGTTTTAATTTAAAACTCAAAGGCATTTTTTGTTTGGGAATTTCCTTTTTTTTAAATTTGCATTTTATATTGCATTACAATGTAAAGATAGACACAGGTCTGTTGATCTCTCTTCCTTGGCATGCTCAAAGCCCGGGCTCTCCTGCACGGCAGCATGCATCAGGAAGGCTCTACTTTGGCTTTTTCAAAAATCAGTGCTCAGGTTTTGTCCCTGCATGGCAGCAACCAGCTCCGAGCATTTCAGTTGTCTTCTTGTGTGTGCTTCCAAGGCAGTCCGGATAGCCTTCCCCTGAACCTCCTCTGCTTCTAGGCTCATCCAAAACCATTTCTTCACCCCTTTTAACTCCTCTTCCAACATCATGGATCAGTTCCTTAATTTTTTTTTTGCTATAAAAGTCCCTTGAAACTTTTTTCTGTAACTTATACCCTATGCAGGTTTTTGTTTTGTTTTGTTTGTTTGTTTGTTTTTCAATCTAGAAGAGGTCCCAGGACATGGTTTGTGTGAAAGATTCCGGAAAGAGCAAAATCAGGAAAAAAAAGTCTTTTTTTTTTCTCTCCCTCTTGATTGATTAACCTTGAAGGCACTGATGGGAAAGCCATTAGCATCAATAGAGGCAAGCACAGAGCATTGGAGAAGTGCTGCTGGTACCCTCTGATTCCTCTTTTAAAATGCAGAATGGAGAAAAAAGAGGAATTTTTTTGCACATTTGGCTTTCTGGGCAGGTGGCTATGGAGGGCTGTCATGGTGGGGTGCCGAGGGAATCCCACCAACCACAGAGTTTTGTGTTTTAATTTATGATGTTGGTTCAAGCTCAAACCCCCTTGCCCATGCAAGAAAATACCCCAAGAATATTGTATTTTTCTGCATGTGCCCCCCCATATGGTGCTTTGCCGGGTGCCACTTGGAGCACAGATAGCCATAGTCACACACAGGGCTGTCTTTGGATCCCCCCGCTGCACCAGTGAAACCCACTGGTGGATGGAGATGCACCCACACAGGTCCCAGTGGATAAATAACCATCAAAGATAAAAAAATATGGTTCAAGCCAAACTGTTGGTGTTAACCCCTTCGAGCTCAGGCTTTTGAGGGCAGGGAGGGAAACTGTCGGTACATCTAGTTCAGGCAATTGAATTTTACTCCCTGCACTGATTGAATGATTCAAGCCTGTTTTTCTCTCTATGGGGGCTGGCGTGCCCAGGGCACAGAGCTGGGAAGGGAGCCAGGCAAAGGATTTTGGGTGCGTCTGAGGAAGAGGTTTTACTGAGGCTGGTAAGTCTCCCACAGACTGTCACAGGGGCCTGGGGCTGCTAAACACCCTTGGCGGGGCAGGGGCAGAAGCCCATGGCAATTATAGTTCCTTAATTGGCTTCTAACTGACCCAATAGCTGAACAATATTCCCTAGTAGCAATTTCAAACTTTGGAGGGAAAAAATCATTTTGCCTAAGCAGTTCTTCAGTGACATCCCTACCTCCCTGCCCTGCTCAGCTCCTCTCTCCTCCCGCGATATATGAGTGCTCCTCATCTATCTCAAGCCATTGCAGGGGAGCTCTAAAATAATTTTAAAGCTGAATTTTTGCCCTGAAGCAGAGCAGGAGTGAGGGCACAAGAGCTGAAGAGATGCACCACAGGGAGACCAGTCCTTTCCTAAACAGCACAACCCCATCCACACTACCCAGAGAGGATCATTTTGACTGGGAAATGTGCAGGAAAAACATACCCATCGATGTACCCATGGAAAAGCCCCTTTCCCCACAACAGGACCTGCCAAGCTGTGCTCTCACCTGCCTGTCATGCCAAGCTGTGGTCCAGGGCTCAGCTGCCGCTCCCATGTGCTCGAATCCATCCAGTGTTACCTTCATGGCACCGGCAGGCGTGAACAAGCCCATGGCTAATTTTCAACCAGCATCAGGACAACAAGGTATTTCTGTTGCCACTAAAAGCCCAGGAGCCCCAGTTCAGTGCAGCAGCTCCAAAAGATGCAGCAGGATCCCCCATCCGTTCATGTTCTTCTTTGAGCCCATCACAACTGTACTTGCATCTGGCAAACACCGACTGTTCCCCTTCCCCTCTTTTTTCCTATTTCTCTTTGGGAAGGTTTCTTTTGGAGGGGAAATGGCAATGTGGCTGCTTTGGCAAAGATGGGTTTGGAGGACAGGTCCCCTGCCCCAACAACCGATGCCATGTTGAGCGGCTGGGATGGGGAAACATCTCCCCAGATGGCAGGAATTAGCTTTGCTGCTTATTTCCAAGGAATAATGCAGCTATACTACCGAGGGAAGCAGGAGCCATCCTAGGCAGGCTGGAGCGCTTTGCATCAGCTCAGTGGGTGCCAGCTGGGGCTGACTGGGCAGGGGGGAGGAAGGCTCCCTGCAAGTGTCTCCCTGCTGCTGCCACACAGGGCAGCGGGAGCAGGGTATCTGTAGGATATGATGCACAGTGACATCTTGGGATGGCTGATGGATCCCAAAGTCACCTTAGCTTCAGAAATGCTCGTTTTCTTTTCAAAGGCAAAATATTTTCTAGATCCTCCACTTGCAAAGAAAAAAAAAAAAAAGCACTTTCTAATGACTCATCAATCTCGTCTCCCTTTTTGCTTTTACCTTTTCTATCTTTTTTTTTTCTTTCTACTGTCTCAACAGCTGGGGCAGGCACCAACCACCCTCCCCACACTCGGCAGAGGAGGCAGGGCCAGCCCAGCTGTGGCCGCCACCACCACCACTGACCTTCCCCATGCTCACACCTCCCAGCCTCTTCCTCCTCACTTTCTGCTGGGCTGCAATCCCACAGCAGTGCCATGGTTCATGCACAGGCGTAGTGTGCCTGGGGGACGAGGCGGCTGCAATGCATTCAGTGGGAGAACTCAAGAAAAGGGGGTGGGTGACACAGCTGCAAAAGCTTGGGGGGTAGGAGGTATTGCTGCTATGGCATGAAAAGATGTGACTTTCTATCTCCTGCATCGGTCAGAAACCCTCTTTCCTTCTCTGACAGCGTCTTCAGAGAAACATCAGGGCACAAATGTGTGTACTTTGGGGTGGGGAGAGGGAGGTTGGATGTGGCATAGGAGCTCACGGGAGTTTAACAACTTTTTGCCAGCATTTTTATTCTTGAATGTCACCTCTTGGAAATACCAGCCCAAGACTGTACATCAGGCTGGAGGGACTCTGGCAAGTCTTTTGGCACGGTGGGTCACAGGCAACACACGGTGTTGACACTGGGAGGGAGCAGTGTAAGAGCCATGTGGCTGTTCAGGGACTGGGTGGGGTGTGGGTAGCAGGTGCCACGGGAAGGGGACCTGGGGAAAGCCCCAGGGATGATGCAGCTGACATTTAATAGCATGTGTCTGGGGAAGCAGCAAGAATTTGAGGGAGAAAGGGCTGAAGGAAAGGGAGCCAGCTGCATCGGCAGATGACAGCATCGCTGCAGCAGAGCTGTGACGAAGATGGGTTGCAACCCTATGAGGCATCAGCAAAGAGGTTTCTAGAAGGGGAGGACATAATTGCCATTGCCCAATTGTCAAAGATCCATCTGTCTGTCC
The DNA here is from genome assembly GCA_013400535.1 of Scopus umbretta. Classification (NCBI taxonomy): domain Eukaryota; kingdom Metazoa; phylum Chordata; class Aves; order Pelecaniformes; family Scopidae; genus Scopus; species Scopus umbretta. The sequence goes on along the minus strand of VZTL01065562.1, from coordinate 33,727 downwards.
AAGATCACATGGGGCAGACCCCAGGAGCCCACATGCAAAGCATTTGAGCCCTGCACTCCCCAGTGCATGCAGGAAGGGCTCTCCTCCTTCCTGCTGTGATGATGTGCTCTTGGACCAGTATTTCCTCTCCTCTGCCAAGGCTTTGTCCCACAGGAGCCACAGCAGCTCCCAGCAGCTGCTCTCTGTGACTTGGATCAAGCAGGAAATCAGCAGGGCTTGAGCAAGCAGGATACAAACAAGGTTGGAGCAAGCAGACAGAAAGCAGGGCTGGAGCAAGCAGAAAGCAAGCAGGGCTCAAGCAAGTAGGGTTCAAGCAAGCAGGGAGCAAGTAGGGTTAGAGCTAGAGGTGATGAGCTAACCAGCAGCATCCCAGCACTTTCCAGCACAGAAGAGCAGATGGGGACAAGTGTCTCAGTCCCACTGCAGTGCTCCTCCTGGTGAAACCTTCAGTATTTCCAAAACAGCAGCACATGAGGTGTGGGTCTTGTGGTGGGGGTGGCAGGGATCCATCCATGCTAAGCACCTGTGCATGCAGCCCCATGCATGATGGCAACTCTTATTTAGGTTGTCAACCAACAGCACATCTTAGAACCACAAACTCACAGAATGGTTTGTGTGGGGAGGGATCTTCAAAGATTGTCTAGTCCAACCTCCCACGCACCTGCCATGGGCAGGGACATCTTTCAAGTTGCTCAAAGCTCTGTCCAACCTGACCTTCCACAATTCCAATGATGGAGCATCCACAACTTCTCTGGGCAACCTGCACAAATGTCCCACCACCCTCATTGTAAAAAAAGGTCTTCCCTAGATCTACCCTCTTTTAGCTCAAAACTGTTGCCCCTTGTCCTGTCACTACAGACCCTGATAAAAAGTCTCAATTTTTCTTATATATTGAAATGCCACAATAGGTTATCCCCAGAACCTTCACTTCTCCAGGCTGAACAATGCCAGCTCTCTCAACTTTTCTCCATAGCAGAGGTGTTCCAGCCCTCTGACCATTTCCATGGCCTCCACTGGACCTGCTCCAACAGGTACATGTCTGTCTTGTACTGGGGACTCCAGAGCAGGATGCAGTACTCCAGATGGGGTCTCATGAGAGCAGAGTAGAGGGGGAGCATCTCCTCCCTTGACCTGCCAGCGATGCACCCAGAACACAATTGGCTTTCTGGGCTGCGAGCACACATTGCCGACTCATGTCCAATTTGTTATCCATCAGTACACCCTTCTCGGCAGGGCTGCTCTCAATCCATCCATCCTTCCCCCAGTCTCTATTGACATTCTCCTGCAGGGAGTTACAGCCAGCTGCCGCACATGAGCCAGCAAAGTTTTCTGCTCATAAAACCACAGGGTTGTCCATGCAGCCCAGCAGTGGTGGAGGCAGCAGGTTTTGTTATTATCCTGTTTTTTTAATCTTGCCCACATCTAAGGGGTCCTTGTCAGAAGTGATGCTCGAGGTTAGGAGAGCCATCGGTCACCTTCCAGCTGCTAAGTAAGCTTTTGGCTGGTAGTCAGCAACAAACCGTAGCAGATGAGAAAGGGAGAAGTCATGGAAAGAGAAGGGGTGGACGTAGTTTATGGGCCGAGAAAAACAGAAAGAAAAGGATTTGTCTGCAGGCAGTGAACGAACAAGCTTCATGCATCATCTTGTGAGCTTGGTCTGGCTCCTCCAGGGCTCCCAAAAGAGCCCATCTCTGCCAAGCAGCTCTCATCTCATTGTACAGGCTGTCGGCTGCTCCTCTGGTGCCCTGGTGAGGGGGTTGAATTTGATGATTTGGTGATGTGGGGTCTGAATGTAATTTAGTTTTTGCTAAAGACCTGCCCTCTTTCAGCAAATCCTCCTTCCCACAAGATTTGGGGATCCCTAGGAAAGTCCATGCTCAGCATCACCAAGGATGACACTGAATGAGACGCACAGTAAAGATGAAGCCAGCCCTTCCTTTGATGCCTTCCCCACCTGGCACTGCCCGAGTCAGGATAAGCCACTCCATGGGTGTTTGGCAAAGCTGATGGGCAGTAGCAAGGTGTTGAGGGGCTCAGTGGGTCCAGCTGAATCCCCCTGCACCCTTTTCCTTGTCCTCCTCCTTCAGAGCGAGCCCGGGATTATCTGCACAAGACCGGACGCTTCATCGTCATCGGTGGCATTGTCTCGCCTGTGCACGACTCCTACGGGAAGACGGTGGGTCGTCCCCATTTGCCCTTTCTGCCTCCTTTGTGCGATGGTATCTCTGAAGCCAGGGGTGAGCACTGGGCAGTGCTGCCTACACCAGTGGTCCTTTCATGGACCTCCTCTGCCTGGGGCAGCTCCTGACCATGGAAAATTCTCCGAGAGGAGGGAGAGGATGAAACCACTCACTCTTTAGATAAAAACTGCAGCGATACCTTGCAACAAGCCAAAATACTAGACAGCAAAGAGAAACATTCTCACCCAAAATGGTGGTGGTCATCTTGTTTGGTTGGGGTTTTCTTTTGTTGTTTGAATGATTTAAAAGCCAATTTTTTATTGTGGGGATGGCAACAATAAAAACAGGGACCTTTCAAAGTACTTTCTGGAGTGGGGGAAAATCCAAAGTAGGAGAAGCTCTCTTCCTCCTCTCCTGAAAGCTGGAGAAATTTCAAGAAACCACCATCCCCAGGTCTGGCTCCACTGCAGTGCAGGGCTAAGAGTGGTGGTGCTGAGCAAATCTCACCAACTGATGTGTAACCGGGGCTGAAGCAAGGCAGGGACTCCTCCCCTCCAGCAAATAGGAGCTTAAATAAATTTTTGTGGGCAGGAGCGAATCATTCTGGCCTGTCTCATCTGAGTGAGCCTGAGACTCTGCCGCAGGAAGGTTTGCAGGCCCAGGCTGGCCAGGGTATGATGCTTGCCTCCCGTAACCATTCCTCCATCACCCTCTCTTGCAGGGTCTGGTCTCAAGCCGGCACCGCCTGACTATGTGCCAACTGGCCGTCCAGTCCTCCGACTGGATCAGGTGAGTGGCAGAGCCCCACATGTGCCACCGCACCAGCAGCCTCCAGCAGCCCTTATCCCTTCCCCAGCACCATGGTGGCAAAGCCCTCCATGCAAAGTGGAGATGTCACCAGCTGCTAGAGTTCCAGTATGGACTTTCTCCTTTCCCAGCCAAAGCTGCATTAAAAACCAGAGGCTTTCCTCTCCTAGTCCAGCAGAGAAGCAATAAGGAGTGTTACACTGTCCTTCAAGGGAGCCCTTTGACTTCAGGGGTCTTGCAATCCCTGCACTGAGTCTGTAGTGTCTGGCTGAGGCCCAAAGTCACCCGGCCCACCCCAGCCTTGTGCCATGGCACCTACCCTTTCTACACCTGCAGCATCAGCCCACGGACTCTCCCCCTCCCAGCATTGCCACATGGTGTCTGGCAGCTGAGGTGGGACAAAAAACATCTCTGGGCTGCCCTCAGGAAACAGGGTTATAACACGTGTCATTACATTCAAGCCAAATGAAAGCTGGTTAGATGGGTACCAAGAGTGGAAAGGTGTCCAGGAGAGCTATTAAAGGAGAGCTGGATGGAAGGGCTGGAGGAAGGACATGGCCCATGGCAGAGCCGGGAGAGCATTGGTGACTGTTCATGGCACTGCTGGCCAGCCCATTGGGGAGGAGGTAGTGTGGCCACGAGGTCCAGGCAGTGGTAATCAGCCAGCATTGTTGCTTTCCTGTTCTCCTTGCAGGGTGGACCCCTGGGAGTGCTACCAGGACACCTGGCAGACCACCTGCAGTGTGCTGGAGCACCACCGTGACCTGATGAAGGTGAGGCAGCCCCTGCACCATGGGTGCACCTGGGATGAGGGTGTGGGGAGAGCACAGGAGTGGGGTTGCTCTTGCACCAGCACATGGACATCAACAACCAAAATATGGCTGGGACAGAGAGAGAGAAGACTTGCAGGAATGTGCCTGAAATCCTGACCTGGAAAAGGCACGAGATACCTTGTTACAGCTGCTTTGAGGTCCTTTCCCTGATGGTGAAAGCAAACTGAGCCCTCTAGCCAGAGCCAGCAGCCATCCCAGTCCCATGCACACCAGGAGGGGATCAGGGGTAAAGGCAGAGTGAAGGCAGGGGTGGTCATAAGCCAAATCATTAATGCAAACTGCTTGCTCCACCCTGAGGAGAACGAGAGGTGGACGGGCACACTGACTCACCAGTTAAGCCGAAACTGCTGTACAAACCCGATGGCATGACTCAGTGGGAAAATTTGGCATCTGGGTAGTCCCCAGGGAGCACAAAACCCAGGAGGAAAAGTACCTCCAAAGCTCAGGCAGGCCTGAGAGCCAAGGAGGAAGGCGACTGCCCTCGGGTGACTTCACGGACAGAAAGAGCAGGGCTGCTGCCAACACTTGGATACAGCAAGCAAACCAAAGATGGGAAATGGATAAAACAGCATCGTACAAACTCATGGGCAGCCCAGACAGGAGGCACAGAAGCAGCATCAACCATCTCGGCACAATGTCCAGTGCATCCAGGGACTGTGGTGTCAAAGCCAGGGAGCCCCCCTGGAGATGCTTTCTTTCTGCTGCAGGGACCAGCGGAGGAAAAGAGGGCACATTTGCTCCCACACTAATGTGTAAGCCACTGGCTTTGCACCACTGGTTCATCACCCACTGTATTTTTATTTATTCATCAGAATTTTTGAGCACCTCCAGGCAACGGGGGCAATGCCTGCCTGCAGGCAGCACAGCTGCAACCTTGCCAGCCTCATGGGTCCACACAAAAATTTAATCCCACCATTCCCAGCATTAATCACAAGTCATTATGCACAGGGTCCTGCTAGCCCCAGGACCATCCAGTGGGAGCAGATGGGACTGGAGATCATAAAGTGAGCTTGGACCTACCTTTCACTAAAGTTGACCTTCAGCCTGGGGTGTGGAGGCTCAATACAAAGATCATAAAGGTTTTGAGAGGTAGCTGGGGTGAATGCACTGTTCCAGCTACCTCTCTCCCTCATTGCAGAGAGTGACTGGCTGCATCCTCTCCAACGTCAACACCCCTTCCATCACCCCCGTGATCGGCCAGCCCCAGAATGAGCCCTCACAGACCATCTACCAGAACAACAACAACGTCTCCAACAAGCCCACCGCGGGTAGGTGGCAGCAGGGTAGGGAAGAGAGGGATGAACATCCACCCTTCACCTCCCAGCCAGGGCTGCCGAGCACTAGGAATGGCACTCCATCATTTTATTTGGGACAGGTCGCTCATCAGGCTCCACGCACCAAGCCCAGGGTTGGGTAGGAATGCCATGGAGGAGTTAGTTAGCATCCGACACAGCAAGGGGAGCTTAAAATGGCTGTGAACTCTCACTGGTCTTTAGCTGGATGATGTTCAGGCAGTGAGAGCAAATAACAGAAAGGCTACCCGGTACCCATGGGGTCTGTGCAAGGGACAAGCTGGCAGGAGAGGTAACACAGCTGGATAGTGCATGAGCCGGCGGGATGTGGAACACAGAGGTATTAGCTGGGGAGAAGAGGGGAAATCACTTAAATCCCATAAAAATTAACATCTTGTGTGTTTTTTGTTTTGTTTTGTTTTGGGTTTTTGGGGGGGTGATTTTTAGCTGTGCAGCTGATCTCTTCAAGGCACAACATAGCACGCTCAGGAGTTAAGACTGCAAGAGGTGGTGGTGGTGAGATGCTGAGAGCAGTTCCTGCACCCTGGGCACAGGAGTATCTTGCAGGATCAGGGGGGCTGAAGTGTTCATGTGGGTCAGTGTGCCAGGGCACCATTGTCTCTATGGTTAATTTTTCTTCTTTGCCTTTAGCAAAGATCCTGGGGAAGGTGGGAGAAAGCCTGAGCCGGATTTGTTGCGTTCGACCACCCATGGAGCGCTTCACCTTTGTGGGTAGGTAGAGGAAAGCCCCAACATCACCTCAGCTTCAGTGTCAGCCCCCAGCCTTCCTCCCAGCACCCTCTCCCAGGCCAGGCACCAGCAGCTCTTTTTTGCTTCCCTTCCCCAGATGAGAATGCCAACTTGGGGACGGTGATGAGGTATGAGGAGATCGGTGAGTACTCGGCCTCCTCCACATTGCTCTGGCTCCGAGCTGGCACTATGTGGCTCAGGAGCAGCTGCATGACAGATCTAGTGGCGAGTGAATGATGCTAGACCATCATCCTGTCCCAGTGCCATCTACTGGGGCTCAGGCTAAACTGGTCTGAGCCCATTCCTGTTGACAGCAGACAAGCAGCCTAAAATAAGGAGCAAACTGAGGAGACTCAGCTCCCAGCACTGTCATGGACCCACCATGGCATTGTGCCTTGAAAGTCACCCCAAGTTCCATGAAACCTGCCCTCTGGCAGAGATGTCACACATGTTCTCACTTTGCTGGTGGCCCTGGCAAGATTTGCACTGAGCAGCCATGGTGCTCCTTTCTCTAAAGCCCTTTAGGGGTTTTAGACCCGCCAGGCTGCCATGCATTTGGCACCACCATACATCACCCAGGGCTCTGCATGGGGACCGTGGCCCACTGACATCTTGCTGGTGTTTTTGAGACCTATTTCATGGGCTAGTTCACACACAGCCTGTCACAATACCCATACTAGCATTGGCATCATGCAAAGCCCAAAGGCTTTGGCCACTTGGAAATGCCAACCAGGGAGACACCTGCCCATGCATCTGCCTCTTCCCACCCTTCCAGGCAGGTTTATGGCTTTCCTCTGGTATTTGTGCAAATAAATTAACCCTCATGAGCCCATTGGAAGTGAAAGCTCTTTCCTGTAGCACAAATTTGTTGCTGCGCTTACTGAGCAGCAAAGCCAACCCTCAAAGCAAACCGTCAGCAAGCACCAGTCCCAGCCTGGGGAGAGAAAGGGAGGACACAGAAGTCCTCCAAGGTTTGCAAGGAAAACCTCTGGTGCTTCATGATCAGCTTTGCTACAGCAAACATGGCCATGCCCAGGGCTCTGAGCAGTCACCTGTCCTCTCTCCACTGCCCAGGTGCTGGAGCCCCTACAGCAGATCATGAAGTGATTGTGGGTGCCCATAGCATGGAGAAATTACTCCCTTCCCCGGGGATAGCCCACCTCCAGGGCTGGAGCACAGCTGTGGTTTAACAGCACGTAACAATGCTGACAACAACCCAGAAGCACGGGAAAGGAGCTAAAATAAAGTAGAGCGTTGTACCAAAGTACGAATGCAAGAAGGACCACAGGATCTTTAGCGGAACTAGTTTTGGCAGGGGAGGTCTGTGTGGAAGAGGATTCCCCCAAGCAGCACAGTGGGATGGCAATGGGGGTGCCTGCTCAGCCCCATTTGCTCCCAGTTCTGAGCTTCTCTTCTTTTCTTCAGAGCTTCGCATCTTACTGCTCTGCGGCAGCGACCTGCTGGAGTCCTTCTGCATTCCCGGTCTCTGGAATGAGGCAGACGTGAGTCGCCACCATCAGATACCCCTCTGTGGTCCTCTTCCGCAGGCTGCCTTCCTCCTCCTCTTCTGCTTCCCACACCCAACAGGGAGCCACCTGGGTTCCTCAGGATGGCAGGAGTCATGCCCACCATCCCCACCTCCTCCTCCATTCCAACCCTGACCCTTACACTCCCCTACACATGGGCAGCCTGAGAGACAGGGTCTTCTGCTCCCAAGTTACCAACCCTGTCCAGCCTCCCCTTCCACAGACCCAAGCCCAGCTCCTTATCACCGCTCATGCAGAGGATGTCACCTGGGGTGCAGGTAAGCCAGTCCCAAGGGATTTCCAAAGGCTATGCTCCCAGTCCTCAACCCTTGGGAGGAGCCAGCATCAAGTAGGTGCAAGTCCCAGCAGAATAAGACGTGGAGGTAGGAAATAAAAGGTTTACAAGAGTTGGCCTGACATTAGAAATTAAACACATTTACAGCCAAATCAATAGCTTTCACTTAAAATCTGCTGACTCAGAGCTCTCTCAGATGAGTCTGATTTGTCCTGAGATACGTGAGGCAGTGGGAGCCATCCCCATGCAGTGGCGAACTTGGCCACTAGTCTTAGTACAAACTCAGGTTTTCTCTGCCAAGGGCAGAACAACCCTGCAAGACCTCTGTCAGGACCAATACATCCATCCTGCTCTTAAAGCCTTCCAGCAAGGCAGTGATCACATCCTCCTCAGGCAAACTTTTCTTCTGCCACCCTCTTTCTACCATGACAAGCCCTCCCTAAAGCCTAAACTGGACATCTATTAATAGGATTTAACCCTGTGTCTTTTTATTTCACCCACCACAGACCACTCACCACACCTTGATAAATCCAAGTTTCTGCCAAAGACTGTCCGATAGTCTCAAGTTCACTTTCTACCTCCATCCAGACCATGGCCCAGCTTTCATAGTACAGAGGGAGTTGGCAGACAGTGGCAGGTTTTGCATGGAATTGTTATGAAAGCTCTCCCGACTCTGTGTTGCTCCTAGATGGAGGTGATAGTTGGGGAGTTTGGCATTGTGGTGGTGCCCCGGGATGGAGCAGACCCCGACCGGATCATGAACCACTCCTCCATACTCCGCAAGTACCGAGTAAGCTGATGCATGCATGACTGGAGAAGGTTGTGAGGGGACCCACAGCCTCTCTTTACCCAGGAGAGCACTTTGGCCGCAGGGCACAAAATGTCTCGAGGCCAGATGCTCTCAGCTGCTAGGTGGGATGAGCAATGGGGCTACCATGCAGCTGCCCCCAAAGGCCAGTGGGGTAGGAGTGCTGGCAGAGCAGACCCACTTTCAGGCCATCCCTTCACTCTTCTCTTCTTCCTTTCCCTGCAGAACAACATCCTGGTGGTGAAGGACGACTCAAACCACCCCATGTCAGTCGTCAGCTCCACCAAAAGCAGGTGGGTGATGGAGGGGGATTCTTGGTACTGGGTAGGGAGAGGGATGACCCCAGCCAGCCCCTCCATTTATGGGGACACCAGGGTGCTATCTGACACACCCAAGTGGGCTCTGACCCCCTTCTCTCCCCTCACACCCCTAGACTGGCCCTGCAGCACGGGGATGGACATGTTGTGGATTACCTCTGCCAGCCTGTCATCGACTACATCCTCAAGAGTCAGCTCTACATCAACGCCTCCGGCTAAGCGCCAGAGGCCTTGCAGCGAGACAGCCCTCGTGTCCCACCTGCCTACAGCTCTCCATCACTCTTTTCTCTCTCTCTCTCAGTCTGTGTCTCCATCTCTCTCCCCACCCCATGGCCTCCTGCCCGTGTCTGCCTCTCACCCCCGGTGCCAACGCTCCATTGTGCAGCAATGTCCAGGGAACCGCAGCACGGCCCCGAGGGGAATGGTTTGGTCTCTTTTTTGGGGGAACCACCCTCCCCCTTGTATGCAGGGAAGGAGCCGGGGGGGGGGCAGTAAAAGAGTGATGTGCTCGGTGTGCTCGAGGGGAGGCAGCTCCGGCACCCCCCTCCCAGCATGTCACTGGGAAATGGTCCCCCCGGTCCGTCCTCCCAGCATGCTCAGAGCAGGGGCTTCCTCTTCTGCATCATCTTACAGTACTTAAGCTCAATAAATCTAGGTGGACTTTTTTTTCTTAAATAGTTTTAGTGTGAGCCCTTTGGACCTCTCAACACGTTGACCAAACAAATCTTGGTTGGCAGAGGGCAGTTGTAACCGAACTGGCTCAGTGTCCCACAGCAGGTCGACCACCTAGCTAATAAAATCCTCTTTCCTGGCCCTGAAAAGCCATGGAGAGGGCATTTCTGAAGGGGAGCAGAGGCCTTGGCAAGCATTGCTGCCAAAGCATTACTAGGGGAGATGTCATGTTTCACCTTTCCTTGGCTGCAAGTGAGCCCAACCCACTCCAAGCCACTCCCTAGGCAAGCAGAGTTGAGGTGATGCTCTACTCCAACCCAGTGTCAGAGGGGGCAGCCCACAGCACCTAGAAAGGGACCTGCCATTTATGAAGCCAAGAAACAAGGGAGGAAGAAGCAGGTTGGTGACCCAAAGTCTGTGCTGAGAATTTGCCCCACACCTGTCTGAGCTTTGTGAGGGCTGGGTCCATCCCCATCCTCTGGCCTCCAGATCTCCATTTCTGTTCGTAAACTTCCCCCTTTCTCCCTCTGCTCCTACCCTCTTCCTCTCCTTCAACAGTTTATTAAATGCATGATACTTTCTCCCCCTCCCAAACCGGCTCTGGCTACTTGGCACATCCCTCAGGACGTGCCAGGCTCCTGCTCTCCTGCCTGGGACATACCCCCAAATGCCAGGGATGGAGCCTATTTGAGATGCTCGCATTAAAAGCAGGGCAGGTAATACTGAGCAAAAACTATTTAAGTCCTGCAGAGAGAAGGGTTGCTGAAGCAGTCCATTGTCCTGCTGATTATCCCTAGGGCACAAGGACCCTGCACAGCCCCTGGGAATGGTCACAGCCACAAGGAGGAAGGTACAGTCTTGCCTTATGCCTCACCTTGTCCTCTCCTTTTGCTCCAACTAACCTTGTATCACTTTGGGTATAGCCCTGCTGCCTATAGCTCCTGGACGTCTGCCCACTCCCCACAAATTTGGGCTAACTAGGCTCAGGCTAGAACGCCCCACCAAGGCATGACCACTGCCCATGCTTGCTTCGTGGTTTTCCTAGGGCAACACTGTGACGAGTTGCTGGTCCCCAGCAAGGAACAGTGTTGCGTGGAGACACCTGAAGGCTAGACATCCTCCAGGGTGTTTCAGGGAAAGATCTGAAATTACCTTTTTTTTTTTTTTTTTCCTTAAATGTCTACAAAGGGTCACAGGCTGCTCTCATGGAAGCTCCAAAGATGAGACATTGTGCTAAATTTGGTGACCTGCTGGATGCTGCTGGCACCTCTGTAACAGCAAGCAACTTTGGACAAAACTAAGTAGCCTACAGCCATAGGCTCCTTGCAGCAGGCAGGGTTTTATGAGCAGTAGCTAATGACTTCTCTAGGACAGCCCTTCCCAGAAGGGAAAGCAAGAGAGACAGAAGTGATGTGGCTTGCCCAAAGGCCAGGAGAGGTCTTTCCTTGCCAGGGATTTCCCTCCACATGCAGAGACTTGTTTGGGAACTGTTGTAAATTTGGCAGCTGAATCCCTCAGCACCAGCTCTGGTATCTCTAGGTGGTTGCGTACATATCCCATGGGGCAAGGAGATACAGAGACGCCAAAGCAGAGAGTGTGGCAAGAGTGTGTGGGACTCGGGGTGCAGCGATGCCTCTTCTCCAGGGAGGTCTTCAGCCAGTTCGAGCTGCTCACCAGCACTGTACTGAGCTCCCTTAGCTAACACGCTGGGCAGGTGCCCATGGTGGGACATCTCATCCATGAGACACCCAACATACAAAAGCCAGTAGCTAGACTCCTCTCCACTTGTTCTCATATGTTCGGTTTTTCAGTCTCTCCTCCCTCTCCACCCCAACAGAACTTATTTCAGACAGCAGCTTCCTCCCCTTGCCAGATGTCACCCACATTTCTTAGCTCCAAGCCAGAGGAGAAAGAGCAACAGTAGCGACCAACCTCCAAAACACACACACACACACAGAGGGATTTTAACCTCCTGGAGGAGCAATGCCTCTCTGAAGCGGGGGGGAAGTACAGTGGCTTTTAACTGTGGAAAAGACAAAGGGAAATAAAACAAAGGAGATGGAGAAGGAAGGCAGGCGGTACGTCCAAGAGCCATCTCAGATCCTCCCTCCCTCTCTCAGGTACACGAGATGGGATGCACAGCCAGCCAGCATCCCATCCCATCGTGGCATAGGAAGGCATGCCTTAGAGACGTAGCGTTGTGGTACGGATGATGAGTATATTCTGTCTTACTAGTCTTACCTGCACCTTCGTGTATCTGTTCAGTCAAACTCACAGTATGGGGG